>CM059192.1:84346606-84421711 GCA_030323885.1 Branchipolynoe longqiensis
CTCAGACCACACAGCTCAGCCTCACGAGGGACCCTCTCCAGACAATCCAGCCGCCGACCTCAAGGCTCTGCCCTCACGACCCTCATCTCACCCAGATCTCCGGCCCCCACCTCGGGCGCCCCACGCCCTCGCCTCGGGCGCGCCTCGAGCCCTCTCCTATTATTTGGTGGAGGGCTCCTCGGCACCCCCTCACTCCACTGACAATCAACCGGACCACCGGACTTACTGACTCTCTCCTGCTCCTTATGAGCCTCTCTGCTCCCTCCTGGGAGCCCCTCATTATTTTTGATACCTTGTCTATTTCTCTATTACCACTGTGCAATTCCCTTTTATCTTCTATGTACCTGTACATTACCACTGTCCATATTTTATTGCTTATATCTACCTAACATGTTCCGCTGAGGCGTGTAATAAACGCGCCTTTCTTCCACCCCCGCCTTGCTTTCTTCCTTCTCGCGCATCGGTCGTAATGCGAAGCATTACGTTTGATGCGAGGGAAGGAGGAGACCCTCCCCCGCCGTTGTGGCGCTGCCTACTCACCTCGGGCGAGCCCCGGCTCGCCCCCCCCCTCTTTCAGGCCACCTTCTTTGTTCTGGCGCTCACGCCTCGCCCGACGCCCGCTGCTCGCCACATCTCACCCTCCCCCGGGGCCGTCAGCATTCGCACCTCACCCCCCTCTCCCCCTCCTTCCTCCCTTATAAGGCCGCCCGCCGGCTCTCCTCAGGCACTCACCTTCCTGCCGTCTTCCGCTTCCTTCACTTTTTCCTCCGCCCACCCACCCTACACTTCTTTAACCTACTCACTCCCGAGGGTGGAGGGCTCCTCGGCACCCCCTCACTCCACTGACAATCAACCGGACCACCGGACTTACTGACTCTCTCCTGCTCCTTATGAGCCTCTCTGCTCCCTCCTGGGAGCCCCTCATTATTTTTGATACCTTGTCTATTTCTCTATTACCACTGTGCAATTCCCTTTTATCTTCTATGTACCTGTACATTACCACTGTCCATATTTTATTGCTTATATCTACCTAACATGTTCCGCTGAGGCGTGTAATAAACGCGCCTTTCTTCCACCCCCGCCTTGCTTTCTTCCTTCTCGCGCATATAGCAAAAGCAGTGCTGATACGTTGGTTCTACGGGGTGTCCATAAGGATATACAGTAAAACCTCTCTAAATCTACCGACCGTGGGACCGACTTTAAGTGGTCCATTTATGGTGGTGATCGGTTTAGAGAGTTTGAATATCCTTACAAAGGTATTGTTGGGACCCAAATAAAGCGATCGATATAGGGAAGTGGTATATCTGTGGAGGGGCCGGTATAGGGAGGTTTTACTGTATTTACATCCAGTGTGTGTGGCGGGAGGGGGCGCCCACTCACAAATTACCCCGACAGTGGGGACGGGGGCACTCCACCAATGCGCCAAAGGAAGAATATGATTATATAGAATACATGTTCTCCTTGCATTTATACTCTCATAATGCGTTATGCATCACATATATATATATAATATATACATGGGGATATTTTTGGGGATATGTATGTGTATATTTATCTCTGAATATATATATATAAGTGTGTGACGTGAGGGGGGAGGCGCCCGCACATCAATTTACCCGACAGCTGGGAGGGGGGGGGGGCACTCCACCATTGCACCAAAGGAAATATATGATGTACATGTTACCCTTGTATTCATACTTGTATAATGCGGTATTCATCACATATATGTAATGCATAAGTATTATACGAATATAAAGGCATGTAAGGTAATTTTATTATTATTATTGTTATTGTATCTACCCATTTTGCTACTCTGCGCATCCTGACCATGATCGGACCGGTGGCACCCCCACCGGCTTTCCTCGCCCCTAATGGACACGCGCATATATATGTGCATTCGCACCAGGGAATTTTGACTATTAAATTGCCATGAGTGCATACTGTCACCAGTCCGTACCAGTCCTGATATGAACTTAGATGTTACCAGGATGTAAAACTCCAACAACCACCCAACAATGTATGGGTTTTTGGCCCTAGACTTGGTTCTCATCAGCAGACTGGCCAAAAATAAATCTGAGGAGACCAGATCGTGATATAATGGCGTGATATACCTACATACCAGCAGAGAGCGTGTATATAAACAGATGAGAGGGACAACTCCCATACTAGACCGTGTAACACCTGCCGACTGTGGCGCTCCAAGTGGTGGTTGTTGAACAGTATATGACACAGCTGTCAAACTCAAGGCATTATCAATGGTCGTGTGCAATCTTCCTACAGAAAACGTTAAATATCTCTAAAACTACAACACCTAGAAACAAACTGATTGGAATACACATAGGAAACATGTTTACCAACAAGATTATATTAAATTGATATGGTTAGGGTTCTGGATTTCTATTAATTTGGAATAAAACTGACGTTTTTCACTACGCGTACGGCAAACTCAAGGCATTGTCAATGGCGGTGAGCAATCTTCCTACAGAAAACGTTAAATATCTCTAAAACTACAACACCTAGAAACAAACTGATTGGAATACACATAGAAAACATGTTTACAACAAGATTATATTAAATCGATAAGGTTAGGCTTCTGCATTTCTATTAATTTTGAATAAAAACAAATGTTTTGCACTACACGTATGGCAAACTCAAAGCTTGTTCAACACTAACCGCCAGGAACGCCACTGTAGCCTGTGTTACCGATTTTCGCGGGAGTTGTCTCTCTCATCTGTTTATATACACGCTCTCTGATACCAGTCTCAGCAGTGTATGCCAAGTAGTGTGGGCGGTGCACGCCATGTCCTGCGTCAATAGACGATTTCCTCCACCCACACACACACACTCAGGACAGTGGGGGGAGCTTGGGTCGTGGGTAGGACTTGGGATTGGCTGGTTGTTGGGGTTTTACATCCTGGCAACATCTAAGGTCATATCAGAATGGGTACCGATTATGACAGTGTGCAATCATGGCAACTTTATAGCGGTGCCCCACTGGAAGACCAGGCCACCTGCACCATGACCTGATATCCCACTCAGTCATATTATTCTGGCACTGAGCCAACTAGTCCTTGTCCTATCCTAATAATGCCAATTGCTCGGTGAGGAAGCGACAAGTATCAATTTGTATGTTATTGGTTTGAGTTGACCAGGGTTCGACACCTGTCTTTTTGAATCCCATGATCTACCAAAATGGGAGACGGACGCTCAACTCATTTGGCCATCCAATCTGGTCAAGTAGTGGGGGTCGTGCATGCCATGTCGGTCGTCTATAGACGATTTCCTCCACACACACACAATGAGGGCAGAGGGGGAACATTGTGTAAAATATTGCGATTTACGGCATCGGGGGGAATGCAAATGTTTTATTACTAAACCGGTGTATGTGACCAAGCGGATGTATGTATATATATGTAGGTGCTGGTGGTGCCTGAGTGGGATGTAAATAGACATAGTGGTGCTGGCAGGGCTGGGTGTAAGGGCACTCAGGGCCTACCCCCATCCCCTCTGCTGGGTAGGATCACCACACTCAGGGTCAAGGTTGGTGGTGGCCATGGGGGTCACACAGCTTGGTGGTGGTGGGCAGACCACTGGTAACCATGGGGACTGGGAATGCTGGATCCCTATTGGTAGGGGCAAGAATGCTTGTTTCCCATTGGGGGAAAGGGGTTGGGTGATACTCTACAATGAACCCATGTAACCATATATATATATAATAAACCAGAGGATGTGACTCTCTCTCTCTTCCTTTACACTTTATACTCTTCCTTTCTCTTTGTCTGTATTGATTTCACTATAGCCTGTGTACACAACAACAGATTCGAGCCCTAGCCATTACAATTGTGTTGGGTGTAGAAGTTGGGTCTAATGCGTTAAATATGCCATAATGCACGATTCATGACATGCATACACTAGGTCGTATCTTCAACAAACACCGTTGCATCTGGACCAATCATGTCATGACATACATAGTAGGTGGTCTGTTATTGAAGGGTCGATTAAATGAAATGATAGTTTAGGCATTGTTCAATATTATGCGCAAACTAGATGGGATGGCTGAATGAGTTGAGCGTCCGTCTTCCGTTTTGGTAGAACCGATGGGTTCGAACCCTGGTCGAATCAAACCAAAAATTTGAAAATTGATACTTGTCACTTCGTAGCCAGACGCTTGGCTCACAAATGATTTTTGTCCATGAATAAACTATATTCATAACAAAAACATAAGTGTGCAGACTTCCTCGCTCAGCATTAAAGCTGCATAGTCCGATGAAAACATAAAATTTTCAAAACCAAAACAATTATCTAGATTTGATTCCACATATCTAACTTAGATGGTGGTGCACTTATTAAACATTTGTCATCACATATAAGGGAATACTGAGTCAATTAATATAACCTATTACTGCAGAAGCCTATGGTGATGAGTTTTGGCAAGCTTGCCAAAATTAATTTAGCATGTTTCCATTTCAAATATCTCAAAAGTTAGAGATTTAAACTAAAAGTTACTTCAAACTAAAGTAAGGTAGATTATAATTAACAACCTAATATGTTTATCTCAGAAAATGAGAGAAACTCAAAACCATCGGACTATGCAACTTTAAGGCCCAGTCACATATACATTAGTGGACGTAGTTGAACGTAGTGGAGGCTAACGTACTTGAACATAGTTGAACATAGTTGAATGTAGTTGAACGTACCGGCATCCATACTTCTCCGCTACCTTCAACCACGTTGAACTACATTGAACTACATTGAACTACGTGTAACTACATTCAACTATTTCAAATATGTTCAACTACGTTCACCTATGTTCAACTATGTTCAACTACGTTCAACTACCTTCAACTGCATTCAACTACGTTCAACTATGTTCAACTACGGTCAACTACGTTCAACTACATTCAACTACGTTCAACTACGTTCAACTACGTTCAACTACGTTCAACTACGTTCAACTACGTTCAACTACGTTCAACTACATTCAACTACGTTCAACTACATTCAACTACGTTCAACGATGTTCAACTACGTTAGCCTCCACTACGTTCAACTACGTCCAATAATGTGTATGTGACCGGGCCTTTAATAGGATAGAACCAGGACTGGTTTGCTCGGTAGCCCTATCAAGAAATAATGTGTCTGAGTGGAATATCGGATCATGTTGCCAGTGGTCTGGTCTCCCAGTGGGACATCAGTATACATTTGCCGTGAGAGTGCAGTGTCACGAGTCGGGACCCATTGTGATATGCCCTTAAATGTTGCTGGGCCATAAAACAACCACAAACAAGCTGTGCCACGTCTTGTAATCTGCAATTTAATTAAACAAGTCTCGAGCTGAATAAAACATCGCCTGTTGAAGAGCATCAACAGCTTTTCTTTTTTTTGGGTGCATTAGTTGCTTAAGCAGGGGAAATTTCAATCGTGGACGATTGGTCTTCCTCATTCGACTGCTCCTTGCCCTATCCTAATAATGCCGAGCGCCTGGCTAGGAAGCAACAAGTGTACATTTTTAAGTAATTGGTTTGACTCGACCAGCGTTGGAACCCACGACCCCCACAGTCTACCAACATGGGAGACGGACGCTCAAACTCATTCGGCCATCCCGTCTTGCTTTCCTCTGCGTGAAAGGTTGTCTGGTTAATTCATGGCATATCCTTATCACTGTATTCCGTAACCGATTAACCTACTTTATTCCCATTGGCTCATTAGTACCTTCGCAATCTGGGTCAGACGCCTTGTACTGTATATGTATAATTATACAGGTGGAGTTAACCAAATAAGCGTGAATGCGAGTAGCTTCAGTCTAGCTAACTGAATACAGCATTGGCATGAGTTCAATTACACACTGCCGTTAGCCGAGTTTGGGCTCACTTCCAAATTAGAGCGAAGCAGCTCAATTAAATACATTATATCATATATATATATATCTGCTTGGGAATACAACCATCCTACCCAACAAACGTTGAAATAACTCAACATATGAGCAATCCAGCGAAGAAACAAAAATAAAATAGAAATAGATAATAAAAAACTATGACGGTTCTACACGTATACACGGCGCGGGTGAGTGAGGCAGGCAGTTTCATAGAACCCCACCTTTGATATAATAGCGTGTTATATATATACATATATATATATATATATATATATATGTGTGTGTGTCAAATGTGCTGAATAAAATATACGTCGGCAATAATGCTGAGTTTTGTAGTTGTAGTGCATAACTTAAATAAATATATGTTTTTTATTATCTATTTTTATTTTATTTTTGTTTTTTCGCTGGATTGCTCATAGGTTGAGTTATTTCAACGTTTGTTGGGTAGGGTGTTTGTAGTCCCAGGCAGATATATATATATATATATATATATATATATATATATTATGTGCATGTCAAATGTGCTGAATAAAATATACGTCCGCCATAATGCTGAGTTTTGTAGTTGTAGCGCGTAATTTACATAAATATATATAGATACATTTTCAGCAGTGGAGTGAGTGAGCGCAATGACCGCGAATAGATGGTGCCATCTGGGGAGGGGAGGTTGTATCAGTAGATGACCTAATGAATAGAGGTGACCATCTGATGACTTAGTGGTTGGAGAGTAGATGGGATCTTCAAGCTTATATTAATATAAATATGAGCTTATATATATTTTTTTTTCTGTAATTATTGTCCCCGGCGATGTGAATTATGCTATTATGCCGATTCGGAACCTTGGCCATATTCCGGCGGGTTCGCGCCAATATATATATATTTTACCTCGGTAAACAGCCTCAGGCTAGCCTCAGGCTAGGGAGAGGTAAGCACGTCCGGTACCAGCAATTAGCATATACAACTCACGACTGGATAACGTGTCGTTGGGTTGCTCCGGCAAAATTAGTCTACATACAAGCAAATACGCAGTAAGTATAATAAAAACTGTGGTTAGCTTAATTATGATGCATTAGAGCATCAATATGGAAAGTTTAGACTTTCGTTGGTCCAATTTGGACGAGTTATTTGGTTATAAACAACCAAGGATAGAACACTCGAGTGGGTTTCTCGAAGGAACCAAACCGGTCATTAGCGGTTATGTCAACACCCGGGTCACCGTGTGACTATGGGTAGAGATGTGGGTTTCGCCCTATCTCATGTGGAAATTCTCTCGTACTCTAATAGAGAGTAATGTTGGAGATGCTCCTGGGTTTCTTTTATAGACTCCCCTAGACAAAACTTTTTCAGGCGTTTCTCCGAGTTTCGTAGCATTTTCTCCAACTTGTTGACGTAGTAGTCACAGGTGGGAGAAGTGTGCGGAACAGAGGGATGGGCGGGCCGATACACTGGTCCCGACCCCGCGTAAGGTTTGGGCTTGACCCACAACCCACGCACAAATTTAGCTTATTACGCCTGTGTTATAACGGTATAAACACGTTCTTTAACACCAATAGATGTCCAAATGAGTTTGAAACAACCATATTGTGACATATATATATACCGGGACTGACCAAAAATTTTTGTTTCAGCTCCCGATGGCCACGAAGCGGAGTAAGCGCGGTGCAGCAGCAGCCGAGGGGCGTGTTCCGAGTGGAGTGGACGAGGAGTACGACTCCTCACCTGTGTTGTCGGCAGGGCCGTCGACACAGCCCCGGGCGCATATCCTCTCCGACCCGGACGAGGACGCAGTGCCTGATGTGCCTGCGCCTCCAGATTGGGAGGCTCGCTTTGCAAGATTGGAAAGCCACATCTTGACTGCCAAATCGCCTGTGTCTCGGAAGCGGCGTAGGCCGAGTGTCCAAGAGGATTCATTTGAGGATTTCTTGGACACAGACTCGGCGGTGGAGCTTAAGGCTCCTCCTCCTCCTTCTCCTAAACGGAGGAAGAAGAAGAAACAGGTGATTTCTTCGGGTGATGAATTCACCAAGGAGCGGGCAGAGACTGGTTTTCGCAAAAAGCGGAAGACTAAGTCCAAAAAGAAGAAGAGGAAGAGGAAATATTCTTCTTCTGAGTCGTCCACTGAGTCTACTTCTACGGAATCAGACTCAGACACATATATGAAGGGGTCTATGCGGACATTGGCACTAAAGTGGCTAAGAAGGTGGAGAAGCCAAAGGCTAAGCGGGTTAAAACCACTACGCTTATGCGCGAGACCGTGAATGGTCATTTTCGCACGTTCAAACCGGCGGAGGTTATCTCCAAGTTAGGAGATGAGTTAACAGGCATAAAGGGTGTTCCCAACTCCATCATTAAAGAAATGGATCGGGATGTCAATATGACGGATGACCGTAAGAAGTTTGAGGATGTGTTGCACACAGTGCATAAGGCAGTGTTGGCTACCCTAACAGCTATTGTTCCTGTGGCTAATAGGATGCAGAGTGAAAATAAGTTCTCGTCTTTGGCTAAGACAATGGACAAAGGCATTGCAGTGCTAGCGGCGGCAGGTAATTACCTGTCGTTTCGAAGATATGAAAATGTCTTCAAGTCAGTTTGCACAGATGCTGGCAAAGAAGTGGCTCGCTCTAAGAAGGTTACCGATAATGAGGGAAGGAGTTTACGCTTTATCTTGCTCCAGAGCCGATTAAAGGGAAACCTTTAGATAACACCAAGATGTTTGGCGGTCAACTACAATACCTCTATAAAGAGGTAGAGACTGCAGCCAAGAGTGGCAAAAACATGGATGGCAAGAAGAAACAGGAAGCTCCTCGTTTCAAAAAGTCACGAGGGGATTTTCGTCCACGACGGTTCACCAGAGGAACCAGACCGAGTTCAAACTTCGGTCAAGGGTTTCGGGGCCGGGGCGCTCGCCCAGGCTGGACCGACAACACCGCACGGCCAATAGGCCGAGGGTTCAACTCGTCGAGACCTTTCCCCAGGGGCGGGTCCAAGTAGAGGTCCAAACACAAACTTTACAAGTCCCTGCAGCCTCTAAAAACACACAAACTGTAAGCAACTTTGTGGCTGGTAATATTAGTAATCATATTTCTGAGTGGCACAAAATTACTAGTGACCAAGAAATTATAGAAATAGTTAGGGGTGTTCAAATTCCTTTTACACAAATTCCTGTACAAAGTATAATACCTTTTCCATATAACATTCAACCAGTTGAACGAGACGCACTAACTAAACAGGTACATAAATTCTTTGAGAAAGGAATTATACAAAAAGTGACACACTGTTCAGGACAGTTTATTTCAAACATTTTCTCGAGACCGAAGCCTAATGGTGATGTTCGAATGATCCTGGATTTAACAATCCTTAATAAAAGGGTGGAATATCGACATTTTAAAATGTTCTCTCTAGATACGGCACGAGATCTGATTACACCAGATGCGTGGATGGCTAGTGTTGATTTACAGGATGCATATTATACGCTTCCCATAATGGAACAATACCGAAAATTTCTTCGATTTATTTGGGATAACCAACTCTATGAGTTTACCTGCATGCCGAATGGCTTAGCTTGTGCGCCACGTTTATTTACTAAATTGCTTAAACCTGTTTTCTCGGTAATGGCGAGGAAGGGTCACATAATGTTTCCATACATAGATGATTCTTTTATTATAGCATCAACACAAATTGGTTGTGTGAATGCAGTTTTGGATTTATGTGCATTACTCACTAAATTGGGGTTTTATGTACATCAACAAAAGTCAGTGTTTAAACCAACAAAACAACTCAAATGTTTAGGGTTTATTCTGGATACACAGTCCCTTACAGTGTCGATAACAGAACAAAAACTAATTAAGTTTATGACTACAGCGACTCAGCTTATTAAGTTATCAAAGCCAAAAATTAGACAGGTTGCTGTTCTTATTGGCATAATGACCTCATATGCACCTGCTGTGTTATATGGGAAGGCCCATATTAAGTCGCTAGAAATAGATAAAAATTTAGCGTTAACACGAACTAAAGGCAATTTTGAGCGAAAGATGTTTATTTCGCAAGAAGGGTTACAGGATATTGGATGGTGGATGCAACATATAGCAAGTTCACCAAATCCAATCCGCATGGCGGAACCTAATACAGTAATTACTACTGATGCTTCGTTAGAAGGTTGGGGAGCTCATCGAGATGGGGTCACAACAGGAGGTAGATGGCTTGATGATGAAAAATCAGACTATATTAATGCACTAGAATTGCGTGCTATTTATCTGGGCTTACGTAGTTTAGTAAAGATAAATAAATCACAGGTTAGAATACTAACTGATAATACTACTGCCATGGCATATATTCGTAAAATGGGTGGAACCAAATCAAAGTCTTGCAATCAGTTATCTAAACTGATTTGGAACTGGGCACAGGCTCAACAAGTCTGGCTGACTGTAGCGCATATTCCAGGGTCACAAAATACACTTGCAGATTATAAAAGTAGAAATTTCCATGACCATTTAGAGTGGTCTCTCTCTACACATTTGTTTAACTTCGTTTGTGAAAAATGGGGTACACCTGAAGTTGACTTATTTGCATCACGAAATAATAACAAGTTACCCTGTTATGTTTCTTGGCATCCTGAACCGGATGCTTGGAAAGTAGATGCGTTTGCTATTACTTGGGAAAATAATTATTTTTATATTTTCCCACCATTTAGCATTATCAGCCGAGTAGTGAGAAAAATCGGCTTGGAAGGGACACATGCGATACTGGTGGTGCCCGATTGGGACACGCAACCTTGGCTGCCAGCAGTTTCACAACTGGCAAAAGATCGTATACGATTCCCAAGAAAACTCGGGAATCTGACGCACCACGGACCGCTAGTGGTTCACGGCGACGTGTCAACGACGCCCCTATTGGCATTCCTTTTCTAAGGAAGCAGCTACAGCAATTTGGATTGGACAGAATTACTGAGGATAGGATAGTATCGGATGCCTGGAGGCCAGGAACTGTCAAAATGTATACAACCTATTTAAAGAAATGGGGTGTACATTGTTTGTTAATGAAAGTTAAGCCAACAAATCCAAAGATTTCACAAGTAGCTCGGTTTCTTCGTTCTCTAGAGGATGAAGGACTTTCCTTTGGATCGATTAATGCGGCGAGGTGTGCGTTATCAATTATATTACCTAGAATTGATGGCGAAACAGTTGGAAAACATTATGTTATTTGTTATTTACTTCGTTCAATTTATCAAAGGAATCCTCCAAAACCAAAGTATAGTCGGTTTTGGGATGTTTCTATAGTATTTAAGTTGTTTCAGGCTTGGCCTCACAACTCGTGGTTAGATATAAAACAGTTAGGTTTTAAGGTCGCGGTCCTGTTATTGTTAGTAACCGGACACAGAGGACAGACGATTGTTGCTTTATCCTTAACTGGATTAGAAATAGACAAGCAACAAGCTACGTTTGATTTAGAAAAATTGCTTAAATCGAACACGTTAGGTGACCCTTTATCAACGGTTCACTTAGACTGTTTTCCGAATGATCGGAAATTATGTGTTGTGTCGGCCATACGGGCTTATATATACAAGACAAAGGATTTACGTGCATCACAACAACTATTAGTGAGCTTTATAAAGCCACATAAGGCGATTTCACGAGACACACTTGCCAGATGGACAATTACGGTGTTGAAATTGGCTGGAGTGGATACGAGTAAATACTCTTCCCACTCAACTAGAGGAGCCATGGTCTCCAAGGCACGGGTGCTTGGTATTTCTGTGAAAAGAATACTAGCGCATGCAGGCTGGAATACGGCTAAGTCGTTTGCAAAACATTATAATAAACGACTAGAAAAGCCTACCGGCGTTGCAAAGCGTCTTCTCGCCAACTAACAAGAATAGGTGAGAACAAAAATTTAGAATGTTATAATAATAAGAAAGAATGATATTAAGGATAAAAATGAATTATGTAAAGGTCTCCCTAGCCTGAGGCTAGCCTGAGGCTGTTTACCGAGGTAAAATAGTATAGTTATACGAGTCTTACCTTGGTACAGATGATGGATAACTGTTGTTTTACCGAGGTATAAGCCTCGGATAGATGTGGGCTAGGGCCCTCCCGCCACACCCTGCCACATCTATTCCGTTGGTGTACCTTTTCGGTAAAGTAATAGTATCCATTGTTTGAAAGTCATTTTTATCCTCAATAAGTAGGTTAAGATTGCTGGTACCGGACGTGCTTACCTCTCCCTAGCCCACATCTATCCGAGGCTTATACCTCGGTAAAACAACAGTTATCCATCATCTGTACCAAGGTAAGACTCGTATAACTATACTATATATATGAGTCAGGATCACGAAAAGAGGCCAATTGGGGGAAGTTGTCGGCGTCGATCATTGGATGTCGGCGTCGAACAGTATAATTATAGTTTAGCATTGACAGTCCTTAAATTCATCCTGAATGTAAAGCTAGAGAAAACACAAGAACCTTATTTGTTTCTAGGATAATTTAATATAAAACAAAGAAATGCACTACACTTTAAGAGTTGCGACGCCGACATCTGTTAAAGTTGTTGGCGTTGAGCATTGGATGTCGGCGTCGATCGGCATACTTATAGTTTAGCATTGACAGAGGTGTTGCAAAGTCCTTAAATTTATCCTGAAAGTAATGGTAGAGAAAATACAACAACCTTATTTGTTTATAGGATAATTTAATATAAAACAAAGAATTGCACTATACTTTAAGAATTGCGATGCCGACATCTTAAATAAACCACCAATTGGCCCAGTTTTGTGAGGCTGACTCATATATATATATATACAGTAAAACCTCTCTAAATCGACCGACCATGGGACCGACTTTAAATAGTCGATTTAGGGAGGTGGTCGGTTTAAAAGTTAGAATAATGGTACAATGGTATTGTATGGGAGGGTCGTTTGGGTCCCAAATAAAGCGATCCAAATAGGGGAGTGGTCGATCTGTGGAGGTGGTCGGTTCGGGAGGTTTTACTGTATATGGATAGTGAGAAGACCGTTAACGTGTATAATAAGGGTCCCGGCATGCACCGCTCACCTCATGCGCGGGGCTTGACACTCCACTCGCTCGGAAGTTTTTTATATATATATATTACACCCTACTATATCAAAGGTGAGGTTCTATGAACATGTAATTCCTTCCGGCAATGTCCTGACCCATTAGATATGTCAATATGATTTACCATTTAACTGGACGCGGTGGCTGAATCAGTTAGAGCACTGACTAACTTCGCATGTGGGAGATCAGTGGTTCGAACCCAGACCGAGTCAAGCCAAAGACTTACTAAATTTATACTTGTAACTACTTAACATAGTCCTTGACAAAAATAGTATCATGATAATGTGATGGAATGGGACACTCCCTGAAGCTGAGGAAGCGGTACTCCAGACTGGACCTGCGACACAACCTTTTCGGCTTTAGGGTGGTTGACCTGTGGAATGACCTGCCGGAGAGTGTCGTAGCAGCGGAATCGGTGAACTGTTTCAAGTCCCGACTGGATGCATACTGGTCAAGCATTACATGTATCTTGGAGCCAGTGACAGTTGCTATGATCCACCACATCTGAAGAACTGTCTCCATTTCTATTAATTAAGAGCGGCTAACAGGTCCAAGGCCTATTATCGCTGTATCCTTTTGATTTATTGATTGGGTCATGGCGCCGGCAGCCTAATTTCACCAGTGGGCAGCACTATAAAGTCGCCATGAGCGCACACTGTCACAAGTCCATGCCCATCCTGATATTACCATATATGTTGCTAGGACATAAAATCCCAACAAAGAAACCTGGCAGGTTTAAATGTAGCCGGGAGACAAAAATAAAAATAAAGGGGGATGAGGGAGGGGGGTGGTTTTGTACTGCTAGACAAGGGTGAGGATCGAGTACACTCCTCAGGTTCTTGAGCATGCTCTGTCCATGATCACTGAAAAAGGTGAGACATGCCTTATTTCTGGACCTACCAGACGGGTCCAAGCAAACACAGACACACAGACACACAGACACACAGACACACAGATACACAGACACACAGACACACATACACACAGACACACAGACACACATACACACAAACACACAGACACACAGACATACAGACACACAGACACACAGACACACAGACACACAGACACGGCAATACATAGAGACAAAGAGACAGAGAGACGGAGACAAAGAGACAGAGACAGTGAGACAGCGGAGAGGCGGAGAGGCGGAGAGGCGGAGAGGCGGAGAGGCGGAGAGGCGGAGAGGCGGAGAGGCGGAGAGGCGGCGAGGCAGACAGGCGGAGAGGCGGAGAGGCGGAGAGGCGGAGAGGCGGAGAGGCGGAGAGGCGGAGAGGCGGAGAGGCGGAGAGCGAAGCGGAGAGGCGGAGAGCGGCGGAGGGAGGCGGGGGAGCGGCAGGCGGGCAGGCGGCGGGAGGCGGGGGGAGGGAGGCGGGAGGCGGGGAGGCGGGGAGGCGGGGAGGCGGGGAGGCGGGGAGGCGGGGAGGCGGGGAGGCGGGGAGGCGGGGAGGCGGGGAGGCGGGGAGGCGGGGAGGCGGGGAGGCGGGGAGGCGGGGAGGCGGGGAGGCGGGGAGGCGGGGAGGGACAGAGGGACAGAGGGACATATTTGAATGTACCGGCATCCGTACCGTAACATTTCTTTATGTACCATAATGTATTTATCCGTACCAAAATCCGCCATACCTTAACATATTTGAATGCAGTTTAACATACTTACACCACGTTTGACCCACGTTAGCCTCCACTACGTTCACCTACATTCAACTACATAGATCTACTAACGACTATATGACCGGGGCGTAAACACAGCTTTCAAGATAAGCCAATAATAATAGTTCCACATATGGACAACAAAGTAGAACTCTGCTTGAAGTTGTTGTTATTTCCACTTGGGCTGTAAACCATATTCAGACAACCTATATATATGCTCACACTGAAGGGGATTATTGTGAGCTTGCCATATTAAATCAGAAATGATAGTGGACAATCTGGCTATCCTGGAAATTTGCAGAAACTTCTAGGACAGGACAAGAGAATAGTGGAAAGAGGAAGACCAAGTATCTACGATTTAAATTGGCCCTGCTTAATCAACGAATGTAGCGAAAGACAAAGAAAAACTAAACAAAGAAAGATACTCCAGAGATCATATTATGTTCAGTCCATATGTGTGCTCCCCCCACCTCACCGGGTGAGCAGTGAACATGCTGTCTGCCTAGCTTGCACCTAATTGATGATTAAGTCAGCTCACACCCATACTACAAATCCATGTTGTTTAACTTGTGCTTATCACCATGAAAGACGTGGTAAACCTCTTAGAGTGGTGGTGTCTGGACGGGTCGGAAAGCTTACCCAGCAACCATGACGCATGGAACATATACTTACTTAGGTTTACCTACTTAGGTCTTTACTGGATGAAGGTCATTAGACCTGTATATCCAGATCATCGTCTGATGAATCTGGAGAAATGTCATTTCCACCCCAGTCTAAGTGGCCCAAGCTGAGGGCCGCTGCATAATTATATACAATATCTTCATCCCTCCAAATCTGTCAATCCTTCATTCAAACGCCTTAATACTTAGAGCATTCACAATATAACTTGGGAGGCTGCTCCACACATGGGTAACTCTTTCAGTAAACAATAGTTGCCTGCAGTCGGTTCTTGTCCTTCTCTTGTAAAGTTTGTATGGATGTCCCTGAGTTGGTATTTGGTTCGGTCCTGCCATAACTGGAAAAACTGCTGAATCATACACCCCTCTTATGATTTTGAATTTTTCAATCATGCCCCCACGTAAGTGGTGGTAAGCCAAAGTTGGAAGTTTGAGACATTTTAACCTCTCTGGATAACTGAGATCCTATAAACCTGGTAGCATTCTAGTAGCTCTTCGTTGAACATTCTCTATCATGGTTATGTCTTTTTTCCTTGTGAGGCTCCAGACTGCATTTTTATACTCCAATTGTGGTATCACGATGGCCTTAAATAGCACTCGGAAATTGTCTAAATTCACTATATATTTATATATATACATATATGCTGTATAAGCAGTTATACAGGTATCTACTCCCGAGCCACTAAGTCATCGGCTAGTCAGCTCTACTCATTAGGTCATCTACTGGTATTGCATGACCTCCCCTTGTGGCGCCACCTGTTATACTCACTGACTGTACCACTGAAATTCTGGGTTAGTGTACTAACCATTACACTGCCTAGGCTCCCTGAAGTCACCACCCTACCCATGCCTATGTGGCTCCTTGCCTGAGAGGTCAGTGCAGACTACTACACTAGAGGCCCTGGAATTGTAAGTCTTTTACATGGGCATTTAATGTTTACAATTACATACATAAAGGCAATATACAGTTACATACATACAACCACAGGGTAGGTTCAACAACCGCAGAGTTTGTGGCTTGTACAGAAACCTGGTCACAGCACCAGTATCATGGGGTTGATGAAAATGGGAAATATTGTGCCTAGATTGGGAATCGAACCCATATCTCTTGCATTGCGGGACAGTGTGCTAACCACTACCTCACTTAGGCTCCCTGAAGTCACCACCCTACGAACACCTACCTGTCTATGTGGCTCTTTGCCTGAGAGGTCAGTGCAGAAAACTAGTACTAAATATATATAGGTTCTATAAAGTGATTATGTGAGTATAAACACAAATCAGTTCCCATGTATTCTCCTCTCACACATCTTCAGCGGCACCTTCCTAATCCCCCTCCCATTTTGTCAACTTCAAAGGACTCGATGGAGTGGCTGAATTGGTAAAAGCGCTTGCTAGCTAGTTGGCTTCCAGCTCATGGGTTTGAACCACGATCGAGTCAAACCGATGATTTACAAAATTGATAAGTGTCACTCCCTAGCCTCGCACTTGGAATTAATAGGATAGGACAAGGACTGATTTGGTTAGTATCATGACTGGGTGGGGTATTGGGTCATGGTGCCAGTGACCTGATCTCATTTCTCCCTGTGGGCCAGCACTATAAAGTCACATTGGATGCACTATAAAGTCACATTGGATTACAAGCATAATGAAATTGAGGACAATTATATAGTATGCTTCAATGACTTTGTGCTAAACTGAAAATGTGAAAATTGACTCATTGACACCATACATTTACCCAAACTTGTTATCAATTTTTTTGTTGTAAGACATAATCTTATTTGTTTTACATTAATCAATAAAATCCTGTTTTAATGTGTTGTGTATGTTAAAATTATGTTCTGGATGTGTCTATGATTTGCATGTTACAAGAGTGATATTACGTTACAGAAGTAACATAGCTTTTTTTCAACTGCACAATATAGCTGACATGTAAGCCTTTATCTGAATATGGATTCTGTTATTATTTGGAATGTTTCCTACTATTACTTGGAAGGTTTTCACATTTGGTTTCCATGTCACTCTGTGGTGCCCGGCTTCAGAGAATGGCCCACTGTAACTTTGTCAATGTGTGTGCACACTACCCTTTGTCTTCAAACACTACTTTGTTTGTTCACATGCCACCACTTTTGTTCCTTGAGGTTGCTTGCCTTGTAGGTAGAGAAAATTGACCCCCATAATTTAATAGTTCTGAACTTTAGCTTTAGCCAGGACTCTGCATGACCTGAATGGACAGCGCGTCCAATTCCTCTATCAACTATATAGGGTTCGATCCCCGGCAGGGTCTAAGCAAGGACTTTAAAGTTAAAAGATTGTCACTTGTTGGTACCGTGTGTGATGTTTGATATTACTAGGATTGATCAATAACTGGGGACCAGGCGTGATGGCCGAATGAGCTGAGCGTCCGTCTCCCGCTTTGGTTTGTTTGTTTGTTGTTGTTTTACATCCTAGCAACATCTAAAGTCATATCAGGATGGGTACCGACTTGTGACAGTGCGCACTCATGGCGACTTTATAGTGCTGCCCCACTGGAATACCAGGCCGCCAGCACCATGACCTGATATCCCACTCAGTCACATTATCCTGACACTGAGCCAACCAGTCCTTGTCCTATCCTAATAATGCCGAGCGCCAGGCTAGGAAGCAACAAGTATCAATTTTAAGGTCATTGGTTTGACTCGACCAGGGTTCAACCCACGACCCCACGATCTACCAACATGGGAGATGGACGCTCTAACTCATTTGGCCATCCCGTCTGGTCGCCCGTTTTGGTAGATCATGGGATTCAAATCCACGGGTTCGAACACTGGTCGGGTCAAACTAATGACTTAAAAATTGATATGTGTCGCCACCTACCCTGTCACTCGGCATTAATAGGATAGAATGAGGACTGGTTATCTCAGTGTCAGGATAATATGACTAAGTCGGGTATCGGTGTTTATGGGTATTCTGAGTTAGACTTTTTCCTCGGAAAGGATTGAAGCTATGAAACAGCTGTCTGAAACCCAGACAACAATATTTGCTAGCGGAATTTTACTGCAATCTACATTAGAAACAAATGAAGAGTTCAGGCGCAAAACCACATAAACCCCAATCCAAAAATGGAGATTAAAATGTGGATCAAAACTACAAAAAGTTTATTTTGTTATATTCCTACTTTTTTGTTCATTGTTCTAGAACCATATGATCATATGAAAAGTGCAATTAGTAAGAATTAACATTATTTTCGGGGAAACAATCTTTTATTGACGCTACATTTTTGGATTGGTGTTTATGTGGTTTTGCGCCTGAACTCTTCAAATATAGAACAATAATCTTAGCGGGTTTGGAAATCCCCGCTTGTGCTGTAATGTGGTGAGCAATAGACCATTTCCGCAGAGCCTGCGCAATGTCCTGCTACCCACAACACAGGTGGCTAAGTAGTTTATACCTACAAATTAATCACCCACAAATTAAGGCTAATTTATAGAATGCTAATATGAATTACCCACAACGTTACTTCTACCTTTAGTTTTTGTAAATGAAGCAAACCACTTATCTTATCCTAGTAATGTCGAATATCAGGCTAGGTAACAGCAACTGTTCTCTGTGGCGGAGTGGTTAGAGTGTCTGACTTTTTTCTAAGTCGGACTCCTAATCTGAAGGTTGGTGGTTCGATTCCCTGTGCCCCCATCTCTGCCAATTTGGATTTCCACCGCTGTGTATAACTTACAGCATCATCAACGGCCAGTTACTCTCATACCATGTCTATGTGGTGTGGGAGGTTAAAAATCCCTTGGGTCGGTAAAAGTGTAGGCTCGGGCTTTCTATCGACAAACTGTCTAATGGTGAAAACAAGTCTATTCAGACTTATCCATGATAGGCAGTATAAATCTTCAACAACAACAACAAAATAATCAGTTGTGTAAATCATCGGTTTGATTCAATCATGGTTCTAACCTAGGACTTCACGCATGTGAAGCCGCAGCCAACACATTCACCAATTCAGCCATCCTGTCCAGCAGTCTGATGGCGGAAATCCTACATGACCTTCCATTGACGGCTCCATTAACACTGGTTCTCTTTTCTACTCCACTTTCAGGACGAGGAGGGGCCAGTGTAGCCGCCGTGATTGACCGTCATGATGTTGTCATCACCAAGGGACCGCCTTCCTACGTCAGGCATGACGCTGTTACGTCTAGTGATCGTCATTACGCTAGTTTTCAGACTTGTCCAAGCCGTCGAGGGTAAGTATATATTATATATATTTGATGTATAGGTATTATGTGAGTAAAAAGGTGCGGAAAGGAATTTATTATTACTATCCATGTATTCCCACCAAGCCGTCGAGGGTGAGTATATATTATATATATGTGATGTATAAGTATTATGTGAGTAAAAAGGTGCGGAAAGGAATTTATTATTACTATCCATGTATTCCCACCAAGCCGTCGAGGGTAAGCATATATATATATATGTGATGTATAAGTATTATGTGAGTAAAAAGGTGTGGAAAGGAATTTATTATTACTATCCATGTATTCCCACCAAGCCGTTGAGGGTAAGTATATATTATATATATGTGATGTATAAGTATTATGTGAGTAAAAAGGTGCGGAAAGGAATTTATTATTACTATCCATGTATTCCCACCAAGCCGTCGAGGGTAAGTATATATTATATATATGTGATGTATAAGTATTATGTGAGTAAAAAGGTGTGGAAAGGAATTTATTATTACTATCCATGTATTCGCACTTATTACTCGCAATGTATTTACTCCGTGAATTAATTATTATTATCTATTTAGTACCAGCTATGTATTTGCTCCGTTCCTTCCATCCTGGGACCGGTGCTGCCACCACCAGCATAAACTTTAAAGCTGCATAGGCCGATGACATATCAAATTTTCAAAACCAAACCAATTATCTAGATTTGATTTTACATATCTAACATAGGGCGTAATCGATTAATCAACTTGGGTCACCAGAGCCACTTTTTGGCGCATGCGCACATCCTACAGACTCGGGGTTTGTTTTTCTTCCACGCATCCCACAATGCACAGCGCGGCTGGAATGGTGATGTAGCCTATTGATCTTCCTCATTCCATATCCTAGTAATGCCGAGCACCAGGCTATGTAGGATAACATATAAAGGTGTAAGTCGTTGGTTTTACTCGACGAGAGGTGTAAACTGGACAACTCAATTTGTGTAAGGAAGTTCAAATTCTGAGAGCATAGGCTTTAGAACTAACAGGTTCTATTTAAATTGTCTTGCTATAATCCCCTTCTATGCAACAAAAATACTTAAAGCTGCATAGTCCTATGAAAACATAAAATGTTCAAAACCAAAAGAATTATCTCGCAGTGATTCTACATATCTAACTTAGATGCTGGTGCACTTATTAAGCATTTGTTGTCACATATAGGGGGATACTGAATCAATTAATAGAACCTGTTACTGCAGAAGCCTATGGTGTTAGAGCTTTGTCAAGCTTGCCAAAATTAAATTAGCATATTTCCATTTCAAATATCTCAAAAGTTAGCTATTTAAAATAAAAGTTACTTCAAACTAAAGTAAGGTAGATTATAATGAACAACCTAATATGTTTATCTAAGAAAATGAGAGAAACTCAAAACCATCGGACTATACAACTTTAATAAATGTATAATCAAATCTAGGTAGGTATTTTGCTTTGGAAAATGTGATGTTTTCATTGGACTATGCAGCTTTAAATTGAGTTACTACTCCTTGGATGCAGCAATACATGGTTGATGACCGCATCAGGACCTAGGTTGGGTATATAAGGTGACAAATCTAGCTAAGTGTTTTGATTGATTTGTCAGCACCAAAGGACTGGTCTTTCAGCCATATTTGGTACTTACTTACTTACTTACGCCTACCACCCAACTTTGGGCATAGGCCACAAACAAGGGCTCTCCAGTTATCCCGGTCCTGGGCTATCTTCTCCAGCTGTCTCCATGTATGGCCAGACCTCTTCAAATCTGTATCCAGGTCACGGCGCCAACTGTTTCTTGGCCTGCCTCTCTTCCTTTTCCCCTGTGGATTCCAGGAGAGTGCATGTCTTGCGGTGTTGGATGCAGGCTTGCGAAGGGTATGGCCAACCCATCTCCAGCGTCTCCGAAGGATCTCCTCCTCAACAGGCTGCTGTCCTGTTCGCTTCCATAGCTCCAGGTTACTGATGGTGTTTGGCCAGTGTACTCTGAGGATTCGTCTGAGACAGGTGTTGATAAAGGACTGGATTTTCTTCATGTTGGTGACCGTTGTTCTCCAAGTCTCTGCACCATACAGAAGAACAGGCTTTACCATGGAGCAAAATATCCTGATCTTGGTGTTCCTAGGCAGGTCCGAGGATCCCCAGACATTCTTCAGCTGATGGAAAGCTGACTTTGCCTTGTTTGTGATTCTGTAACGTTGTTCTTTTTTCCGGGGTGGGGTTGTTGGCCCCATGCCCAACCCCCAACCTGGAGGACCAGTGGCTGCTCTTAGTCTGTCCTCTACCATGGGTCCTGCCCGGCTTGGTTAAACCTGCCAGGGGGCAAGCCCCCTCCGGTATAGCTCTCATGGTCACGGAGGCACACAAGCCTCCCCACCATGACAAGGTAGCAACACATATGTAGTAGCAGTTATTTAAGCAATTCTGTTGATGTTTGCTTTGTTTGGCGGAGATTTTACGTTCTATCAAAATATATGGATGGTATTTTAGGATAGTATTTTGATGTTGGTAATACAAGATAATAAGTAATGCGATGGAGTAGGACTAGGAGAATAATGGAGAAAATGTTTCAGATATTATTTTGCGTATATTTGCTTTATATGCTGTGCTCTACCGTGTTCAGTTATTTGTCATAACACCGGACTCTGTGGGCGAATCGGTAGAGTGCAGGCCTCCCGTGGGCGAGATCCGATGTTCAATTCCCGGCCGAGTCAAACCAATGACTTACAAAATTTATACTTGTCACTTCCTAAGTTGGCACTAAGCATTAATAGGATAGGGAATTGACTGGTTAAATTAGTGCTAGGATAATGTGATTGAGTGGGATATCGGGTCATGGTGCTGATCTCCCAGTGGGGCAGCATTATAAAAGTCACCATCAGTGTGCACTGTCACAATTCGGAACCTGTCCTGATATGACCTTAGATGTTGCCAGGATGTAAAATTCCAACAACTAACCATGTTGGTTGCTCATACTCCCAGACTCGTGGTAATATAGCAGAGGTATTCTCGGCGGTAGCTCATACCCCAGTCACACGAGGCCTGCGTTCGCTAACGATCGATTCGCGACGTCAAAACTTCCTCCTTGCGCCCTCCCTACGCCCTGATTGAGTGCTGTCGCCGCGAGGACGCCAACCTCCCGGCGTCCATTTCGGGAATTTTGGACGCAAGGAGGTTGCTGCTGCTGCACGTGCAACCTCCTTACGCCCTGTTCCGGCGGCGCCATTCAAAATGGTTGGCGCCCTGGCGCTGCCCTGGCGCCGTCCTGGCGCCGCCCTGGCGCCGCCCTGGCGCCGCCCTGGCGCCGCCCTGGGTTGGCGAGTTGCCGGCGATCTGGCGCCGATCTGGCGCCGACCTAGCGGCGCCAAAATATGCAATGCCGTGCTCACAGGGTGGTAGGTACTATGGCGCCGCCCTGGCGCCGCCCTGGCATCGCCCTGGCATCGCCCTGATGCCGCCCCGGCCCTGATACGGCGACAGCCGGCGCCGATCTGGCGCCGTTCTGGCGCCGTTCTGGCGCCGATCTGGCGCCGATCTGGCGCCGATCTGGCGCTGCTCTGGCGCCGCCCTGGCGCCACCCTGGTGCCGCCCTGGTGCCGCCATGGCGCCTACCACGTATTTGAATCAATGTATCGAATGGAACGCTGGGTGGTTGGCGTCCTTGTGGGCGTAGGGAGGTTGGCGGCGAACGCTGTCTCTCGTGTGACTGGGGTATTAGTGAATGCAGGAATATGGCTTGTTATGATTTGAGTTCTTTCAGGGAACAGAAACAGATGTTGGCAGAGTATTGGTAAACTATTAGGGGTGATGGGTTAGCAGTGGCAGGGGTGGTACAGGTTAAATCATTGATGGATGCCTATCTTGTCTGTGTGTGAGGTTTATAACTAACCCCCCCCCCCCTCCTTCCTCGGTCCTCCTTCCTCCTTCCTCCTTCCTCCGTCCTCCTTCCTCCTTCCTCCTTTCTGCTTCCTCCTTCCTACTTCCTCCTCCCTCCTTCCTCCTTCCTCCTTCCTCCTTCCTCCTTCCTCCTTCCTACTTCCTCCTCCCTCCTTCCTCCGTCCTCCTTCCTCCTTCCTCCGTCCTCCTTCCTCCTTCCTCCGTCCTCCGTCCTCCTTCCTCCTTCCTCCTTCCTCCTTTCTGCTTCCTCCTTCCTACTTCCTCCTTCCACCGTCCCCCTCCTCCTCTCCTCCCCTCTTCCTCCTCCTCTCCCCTCTCCCCTCCTTCTCCTCCCCTCTCCTCCTTTCCTCATCCTCTCCCCTCCTTCCTTCCTACTCCCCTTTCCCCTCTCCCTTCTACTCTCTCCTTCCTCCTTCCATCTCACCCCTGCCGCCACCCTTTCTTTTCTCCTCTCCTCCCCCTCTCCCCTCCCCTATACATCCCCCTCTTCCCTCCATCTCCCTCCTCCCCTCTTACATATTCCCTTCCTCCCATCCTTCCCGATCCATTACACCCATGTCCCCTCTTCCAACTCTCCTCTCCCCTCACCTCCCCCTCCCCTCTCCTCTCCCCTCTCCTCTCCTCCTCCTCTACCCTCCCCTCTCCCCATCCCTATCCCTCCTCCCCTTCCCCATCTCCCCCCTCACCCACGCCACCTCCCTTCCCTCCCCCTCCCCCATGTCCTTCCACCTCCCATCCTCCCCATCTCCCCCGCCCTCCCTCCCCCCTCTCCCATCCCCATCCCTCTCCTCCTCCCCTCCCCCCTCCTCCTCCCCTCCTCCCCTCCTTTCCTCCTCCCCTCCTCCTCCCCTCTCCTCCTCCCCTCCCCACCTCCCCTCCCTCTCCTCCTCCCTCTCCTCCTCTCTCCCCTCCTTCCTCCCCTCACCATCCCCCTCCTCACCCTGCCTCTCCCCTCCCCTCTCCTCCTCCCTTTCTCCCCCCTCTCTCCCACCTCTCCCCCTCCTCCATGATCCCCCCTTCCCCTCCTCCCCTATCCCCTACTTCCAGTCTGCTCCTCCAAGTCCGACCCGACCGAGATGAGGTTGTCCTTCTCCATGTCCGAGGCGACCGACACCGAGATCCGCAAGAACCCGACCTCGTCCATGTACCGCAAGGAGCTCCCCCTAGTGGGCACCCTGAGCGACAGTGACCAGCGGGGCTTCACGATAGCCCTCTCAGCCGACTACATGCTCGGGGGCACCGACCCAAACCGCTACTTCCAGGTGCAGGCGTCCGAGGGCCGGGCCTACCTGACACTCGTAAGGGGCATCGACAGAGAGGTGGGTCAGAACAAGTTCTAAGAATATGTGTGTATATGTGTATATGTGTGTCTGTGTCTGTGTCTTTGTGTATCGGCGTGAATCGGTGTGTGTCTGTGTTTAAGTGTGTATCTCTGTGTGGATATATGTGTGTCTCTGTGTCGATATGTGTGTTTCTGTGTGGATATGCGTGTATGTGTGTCTATGTGTGTATGTGTGTATCTGTGAATATTTAACTCTGTGTATCTCTGAGTGTATGTGTGTATCGATGTGTGCATGTATAGTGTTGTGTGTCTATGTATGTCTATGTGTGTCTGTGTGTATATGTTTCTGTGTGTGCATGTATGTGAATGTGTGTATCCGTGTGTATGGGTGTCTCTGTGTGTGTTTGTGTGTCTCTGTGTATGTGGGTGTGTCTGTGTGTGTATGTGTGTATCTGTGTGTGTCGGTGTGTGTCTGTGTGTATATGTGTGTCTCTGTGTGTTGTGTCTTCGTTTGTTTGTTCATACATTTGTGAAAATGTTGATATTTGTGAAGGACCCTCACCCACTGACCCACTAACCCATTAACCCACTGACCTACCTTCTTACTTTCCTAATTTACCATATCTGGGTACTCGTACTAATACCCAATTATAATGTACAACACCAGTGCATCCAAACTGAAAATGTGTATGTTTTGCTGAATAAAGTATTATTTGCACCCAACAAACTATCCACAGAATATCATAACTGCTTGCTTCGTAACCGAGCGCGGTGGCCGAATCGGTAGAGCGTGGGCCGCGTCTGCGGGAGATCGAGAGTTTGGTTCCCAGTCGAGTCAAACCGATGACTTATCAAATTGATACTTGTCGCTTCCTAGCCTGGCACTCGGCATTAATAGGATAGGGCAAGGACTGGTTAGCTCAGTGTCAGGATAATGTGACTGAGTGGGATATCGGGTCATGGCACCAGCAGCCTGATTTCCCAGTGGTGTAGTACTATAAAGTTGCCATGAGTGTGTACTGTCACAAGTCGGTACTCATTCTGATATGATCCTAGATGTTGCCAGGATATAAAACTCCAACAACCAGCTTGCGTCGTCTTTTAAGCAGGTGTACCAGCCTGTAGGCCCACTAACGTGTCTGTATTTGTTCAGGGCCGACGGCCGGGTCCCAGCGATGACATCCGGGAGCTTAACTTTCAACTGAAGTGCACTCCAAACGCAAATCCCGCCTTAGCGGTAAGTAGTCCCTTCTGTACCTTGAAATCTTTATTATACCATTGCCTAATCAGCGTATTCACCCTTGCATCTTAGGATGTGTATCAATAGACTGTTCTCTTGTGTCGACTTGTGACTTTGTGATATGCCACACAGACAATGAAAATGTTCATTATCTATGTTCCTGGTCAGTATGTCACATGTGCTATGCGCAAGGCCATATATATATATATATACACCAGTGGGCTGTTAACGAATAGTACTTATGCCAAATATACCCATAACTTGTCTCAGCATACACCAGTGGGCTGTTAACGAATAGTACTTATACCAAACGTACCCATACCTTATCTCAGCATACACCAGTGAGCTGTTAACGAGTAGTACTTATATCAAACGTACCCATACCGTATCTCAGTATACACCAGTGGGCTGCTAACAAATACTACTTATACCAAACATACCCATAACTTATCTCAGCATACACCAGTGGGCTGTTAACGAATGCTACTTATGCCAAGCATATCCATAACTTGTCCCAGCATACACCAGGCTACACCATTATACACCAGCGTGCACCAACATACACCAGCGTACACCAGCATACACCAGCGTACACCCGCGTACACCCGTGTACACCCGTGTACACCAGCGTATACCATTATACACCATTGTACACCACCGTGCACCAGTGTTCACCAGCGTACACCAGCATACACCAGCATACCCCACTGTACACCAGCGTACACCAACGCACACCAGCGCACACCAGCGTACACCAGTGCACACCAGCGTACACCAGCGTACATCATCGTAAACCAGTGTACACCAATGTACACCAGCGCACAACAGCGTACATAAGTGTACACTAGTGTACACCAGCGTGCACCAGTGTACATCAGCGTACACCAGTACAGTACAGTGTACACCAGCGTACACCATCATACACCAGTGTATACAAGCATACCCCCGTGTACACCCTCATACACCCTCATACACCCTCATACACCCTCATACACCCTCATACACCCTCATACACCAGCATCCATTAGCATACATCAGTGTACGCCAGCGTACACCAGCCTACACCAGCATACACCAACGTGTTGGCGCAAAATCACATACGTCGGTATACGCTGATGCAATACGGCACTGTACGACAGGGGTTTACTTTATTACCATGCATGAGCAGTCACCTGGGACCGCGAGTCACTCACATGCTTTCGCGCTCACTAAATAACTCATTCAGCAGAAACAAACTTATTCCCCCTCCCCCAAGAACAATGCGTTGGATTGCTCAATATATAGTCTTACTGCACACGTGTAGATGATTTTGCGTTGTTGCACTCACGGAATCATGTCTTTATTCCCAGAAATTTTACCACGTGGCCGTTTATATTGACGACGTCAACGACAACACGCCCATCTTCATCGGAACCCCGTACGAGACTACCATCAACGAGGTAAGCAGCGCCCAATCACCCCTCGTGGCCGACCCGAGTACTAACTCAGTTCTTAGGCCGTAATCGATTAATCACCTCGGATCATCCGAACCATTTTTTTGCTCATGTGCAGATCCTACAAATTGGGGTTGAAATAATGAATGCGTTCTGGGCGGAAAAAATGGTGGCTTAATCCAATGCTTTTTTTTTTTTTTAATAACCAATATAACTACACAAGACATGTTATGATTGCATTGGTTATAGCGATATATCCATTTTAATCTGGATGGTCATACTTTTACATTTAAAAAAAAAGTAACTTTGCAGCACAGACTCTCACTACAGGTACCAGTAAAAATGCTCCTGATACCCCCATCATTTTGCACACGGCCTGTGTATTTTTAGGGTCACCCCGGGGTGTTCTGTTTGAAATTCGGACGACTCGGATGATCTGAATGGTCTGTATCGTCATAATCGAATATGGCTCCAGAGAACGTGTATATAAAGAAGTGCAACTCCTATTCATGACCGTGTAACACTTGCAACTGTCACGCACCAAGCGGCTGTTGTTGAACTAGGCACTTTATTCACTGGTAGCTATGCTGGGAATACAACCTTTGGTCCGCATCAGAACACCAGAGAACTAAAAGCTAATAAAGAAACATATATGAAATTGAATAGAATACAGTATAACCCCGTTAAACCAAACTTGAAGGGACCCTAGAAATTTGTTTGGATTAACCCATCATTGGTTTAGCCGAGCTTTGGCTTCAACTTTGACTTGGCTTTGGCAAAAACGTGGGTCCATTATGGATGTAATATACAATGTATGTGGACACTTTGATTATTGTTTTTTGTTATGTATATACAGTATAACCCCATTAAACCAAGCTTGGTTATCCTAAACGATCGGTTAATCCAAATGCTTTTCGGCAGCCTGGCAAAATACTACCATTTATCATATAAAAAAGTCAGTGGGGTCTTGGATTAACTGATAGTTTGGATTAACCGACTTTGGTTTAACCAACCTTTTTATATGATAAATGGTAGTATTTTGCCGGGCCGCCGAAAAAGGTTTGGATTAACCGATCATTTGGTTTAACTGAGCTTGGTTTTACGGGGTTATACTGAATTTACTTACCAAAGGTTTTGCTTTTTTTAATGTCATATTTAAACTGTAAATGTGAAAGAGAAATACCGTGTTAAACTATGGCTATGTATATGGCAATGGACATGGTGTTACCGCTAATGACGTACTGCCAGGGGCCGTATGCAGGAAACGGTGTTACTGGATTTTGGTGTTAGCCGTTAAACGCATGTTTAGCTATCACCGGCCGGGCAAAGTATGTCAAGTGGTATGCAGAGGCGCCTAAACGGTACGTGTTAGCTAAACATGAATTTATTTATAGATTTGGGAAATCCCTCTGCGTCTGTACCCATATATTAGGCTTAAATATATTCAATGCTACCATATTTAACAGAATTAGATACGCAATAAGTGACATTTGACAAAATTAACCCTAAATTCGAAGCAATATTAACGCTGCTGCCGTAACGGCGGCGATATTAATAGTTATATTTTCGAATCGACGAACGTAAAGTAAACAAATCGCTGCAGCCGCCGTTTTCGTCGATTCGAAAATATAACTATTAATATCGCCGCCGTTACGGCGGCAGCGTTAATATTGCTTCGAATTTAGGGTTAATTTGCTTAAATTTCACTTATTGCGTATGTAATTCTGTCAAATATGATCGCATTGAATTTGAATAGATTTGGGCCTAATATATAGCCGCCGATTCGGCGGCGGCGGCGATTTGTTTACTTCACATTCGTCGATTCGACAATATGAATATCGCCGCAAATGCGGCGGCAGCGTTAATAACGCTTCGAATTTAGGGTTAAATTGGTAAAATTTCACTTATTGCGTATGTAATTCTGTTAAATATGATCGCATTGAATAGATTTGCGCCTAATCGGTGCCTAACACCAACCTTAAACCACCTATGGAACAGGGTTAGCCTAACCTCGTTTAAGCTTTTGGTGTTAGGCCTATCACTGACTCGTGCATACCGACTTTTCGGCGCTAAACCAGAAATCCCCTCTAAACGCGTTTTGGGTCGGTAACACCGACTCCTGCATATGGCCCAGGCTGGTGTTGCTGCATAACATTTAAAATAACAGATCCCTGACCATACAAAATGCCGAATTATATATGCTCCAACAAACTATATAGCGAACAAGCACGGCAGAACTCTGACCTCATAGGCTTAGGTAGTAACAGGTTCTATTAATTTGACGTAGAATTCCCTTCTATGGGGCAACAAATGCTTAATAAGTGCATCACCATCTAAGTTAGATATAGAATCAATTCCAGATAATTGCTTTGGTTTTGAAAAGTGTATACTTCATCGCACTATGCAGCTTTAATGACCGATTGGCCCAATTTCAGTTGACGCCAGTTGGGACAGCCGTCTACCAACAGATATCGGCGATAGACTACGATCTAGGACGAAATGGGGATGTTGACTTTAAAATCGTACGTGGAAACGGGGGTTCGGTAAGTGAAGTTTGATTCTTCATTCACAACTCAACTTGGGTGTCGTAGTTTCAGCGCCCGGTCAGTTTCAGCGGCCCGTATAGACTCAAACTCAAGGCACTGTCAATGGTCGTGAGCAATCTTCATACAGAAAATACAGCAAAAGTGAAATATCTCTAAAACTACACCACCTATTAACAAATCGCTTGGTACACATATAGAAAACATCTTTACCAAAAAGTCGGTATTAAATTTATAAGGTTAGGGTTCTTGATTTGTATTAATTTTGAATAAAACTAAGGTTTTGCACTGCGCATACCGTCAAACTCAAGGCATTGTCAATGGTCGCTAGCAATCTTCATACAGAAAATACAGGAAAAGTGATATATCTCTAAAACCACACCACCTAGAAACAAATCGCTTTGTACACATGTAGAAAACATCTTTACCAAAAAGATTATATTAAATTTATAAGGTTAGTGACGATGATGTTAGATTTTGACGCATGCGCATGAAACTGACCGGGCACTGAAACTGACCGGGCGCTGAAACTGCGACAAGGGATTAGACTACATATAGTATGGGAATTTTATGTAGTCAATAAGTTTGTGAGAATACAGTTCAAGTCAAATTGATCAGCTTATCTAAAGGTTATGGGTTCGAGTCTGAAGTCCCCAGCACTCAACCCTACCGGCATTATCGTCGGGAGAGTGTAGGACTAGATGGGCGCCCAAGAAAAGGCGATAGGCCTAGGTGTTGATTGTCCAGCGTATCGGTGAAAAGTGCTGGAGGCCGCGACATTACTACTAAAAGTAAGGTCAGGCTCAAGTTGGTTGGGTAGACATGGGGGGGGGGGGGGGTGCACCTCATAGGAGTTGAACAGAGTTGGCGACACCCAGCAAGTAGCATTGTGGGTGGAACTACGCTAGACCGTCCACCGGAAGTGGAGGTGGGCTCAGAGAGTGCAGTGCAGGGGGCGCACATGTAGCTCGCTAAAGGCCGCAGCACAATCTGTCCCTTGTCAAAGCAACATGACCAATTAGGGGGGCATGTGGGTCTACTATGATTCTGAACATTCCATAGCAGTGGACCAGCGTGATGGGCCATTTCGTAGAAGTGTATCTGGCTGGTCCCCCCTCCCCTGGTCCGTAGGCCTAACTGATGAAGCGTGAAAAGAAGACAATTAAGCCGTGTTCACACGGGCAAAATGTGAGGCGAATCAGACAAATCGAATCAGGTGAGGCGAATTAGACCGAAAGTGTTTCGCGTTCACACGGGCCGTGCTTTTAATCGGTTTAAGGCGGAAGTGGATATCTGCCATGAGCAAGTACAGACTAACCAGCGCCATTTTGGGTTCGACGATGCGGCACCAGAGAGTGTGGGTTCGACCTAGATATGTATTTAATGAATCGTATTGGTTTGGAACAGTCAAAACTTCTGCTGGGCAGTGAAACCCTAAAAATAAATGATGAAAAAAATATATGTGCACATCTAGCAGTTTCATAGACCAAATTATAGTATATATCGACGTGCTTAGTCCGCATCACGTAAGTCGGTTGCGTCCACACGGGCAAAATTATCCGCATCACAGGAATCGATTCACGTAGACTACCTCGCTTAGGTGGTTTACAGGATCCGCATCACGTGAGTCGAATCAGCCCTAATCCGCCTCAGACGTCCGTTCACACGGGAAATGTGAGGCGAACTAGGCAAGTCGCTTTCTACGAATCGATTTACATTCCCCGTGTGAACACGGCTTTAGATAAATGTATGCTTCACCTTTTAAAGCACTAATGGTAGAAGCATTTGAGAGAAGGCTGGATAGACATAGGAGAGGGCACCCACAATTATATGACTTCAGGGCACCATCAACCTCCATATGTGTACAACAACAAAAGTTTGTTTTGCCATAACGAGCTGGCATTAGAGGCCCAATAGGGCCTAAATCAGCCAGAAGAGGATCTGTAAGTTAATCTTTAAGTTACTCTCTTACTCCACCCACTGCAACATCATAGATCCAAGTGACCCATCCCCTGACCAGCCAGGTCGCAGGTAGGCCTAACCTCTCATGGTGGCCGCTAGAAGGGGGGAGCTCCATCTAGGGATCGCCTCTGGCTAGCCTGCTATCAACTGTCGCATACACCTGTAGACGAACGGAGTCAGCGTAGTCCCTGCCACCAGCGTGTGATGGTGGGGCTCATGTAGGGGAACCCGGTGTTGCAGTTTCCGCGGTTCGCCAGATTGCGAGGGACACATCGCTTCTGCGCATGCGTAAAAATCGAACAGCATCGTGACTAACCTTATAAATGTAATCAAATGTTTTGACGGTATGCGCAGTGCAAAACATTAGTTTTATTCAAAATTAATAGAAATCAAGAATCCTAACCTTATAAATTTAATATAATCTCTTTGTTGAATATGTTTTCAGTATGTGTGGCAAGCGGTTTGTTTCTAGGTGGTGTAATTTGAGAGGTATTTGACTTTTTCTGTCTGAAGATTTGCTCATGGCCATTGACAATGCATTTGAATGTATGTGTCCCTCGCAAACTGGCGTACCGCGGAAACTGCAACACCGGGACAAAGTGCTACAGACTACTACACTTGAATAGGGAAATTGCCCTGAGATTATAAAATAATACTGAACCTGCTTCCCATAGTAATCATCATAGCTAATTAATATTATTAGGACACCGTCTGGCAGGTGTAGTTTCCTTATTTCTAAATCAATTTTGATCTGGCATATTTTATATGTTCATCTATAGTATAGGCCTAGCTTCATCTATGAAATAAACCAAACATAATGGGGGGCTTTTTTTTGCAACACGTTTTGCAATATACTGCCGGCAGGTGGCGACTCGTGAGGGGCCAAGATCTCGCGTGCAGTTGTGCAGGGCTATGGGGTGTGCTGAGGGAGTAGGTGTCTGTGTTGGTGGTGTAGGTGTGTGGTGGCTGGAAGTAGTGGAGGTGATTGAGAAAATGATTTTATTGTGTGGCTTGCATCCCCAATCAAGCCAATTCTTGTCTCTTTATCACAATCGGGCACATCTGTTTTGTTATATTTTCTTTAATTGTAATATTAACATTTTAAATCAGGCTTTTTGTTTTGTTACAATCGCGCGCAATATTTGTGCAATCGCGCACATCCTTTTTTGGGGGTTTCCCAATCGTAATCAATGATTTGAGACAGCTCACATGATATGACTCAAAATAGCATATTCATGGAAGTAATGCTCAACAATTTGTTTAACAGATATGAAAATCTATATATCTACGTTATTTGTCGTAATTATGCACTTTTCTTTTTAATTGGTTTATTTTTCACAATCGCGCGCAACATTTTCGCAATCACGCACACCGTTATTAATTTTCACAAATGGCGCTTCCTTGCAGCTTGATGGCAGCCAGAAGTTCCGAATCCCTTTGTCAAGGAGAGGCATTGTTGTCGTCTCCAACCAGTTGGATTACGAGACTCTGCGAGAATCAGGCCGGACCTACTATGTCCTCAACATCTCAGCCAATGTAAGTACCCACCCCACCCCCCTCCAAGTCCAACTCCATTAGCGAGTCACCTGAGGCTGAGCATATTCAATATTGTTGTGTTTTCTCTGAGGATTTCTCAAGTGAAGATCGGTAAATTAAAGCGTACTTCTATCAGTATCACATTCTAGGTTTGTATTTGAACAAAAGCCTACAGAAGACCGGTGAATTCAAATGTAATAGTCATGGAAGCTGGACAAATTGTGGATGGTATGGTAAACTTAGACGTCATCTTCCTTGACCTTGTTTTTGATTGGCTGGATTTTCCACGACGCATGCGCAGAGCGTAATTCAGACTGGACTTGTGGGTCACAGAGTCTGTGGAGAGGCAATTGAGGCAATGTTAACACTGACAGTCTTTTCGGCCCAAATGTGGATTTATAGAGAAAACATACCATTTTTTAATCATTTTTGATAATTATAGCTGTATCCTATTGATTGATTGAAAATCTTGATTGTCAGTGTAAAACAACACAATGACACACTGTCGACCCACAAGACGAGTGTTGTTGCCTATCACCAGGTGTCGTACTAGTCGTGGAAGTTGTGTATTGTGCCATAAAATGTTGGCATTAGTGTACAAAACCAAAACCTCAAACAATTAATGACAATAATTGTCTTTGAATGTATTTCAGTGTTTAAAACCTATTTCAGTACAGCCTATTATTAATAGCTGGCTCTTTCTGTCATACGTTTTTAGCATTTATGATTTAATGAAAACAGCTTTACGAAATTGTGATGAATCAAGTATGTTGAAAATGCATAAGGACCAGGTTAACAGATATTGCTGCAGTTATTTAAAAAGAATGCACGACCATGAATTTTCATATAAATGTCTATGTATATTTATATTATATTGGTCGATCTCTGAAACTGGGTAGACTCTACCACTGTTGTGACATGGAAGGCAAAAGTGAAGACATTCAAAATAATAGCAGAATCCATGTTCATATGAAGTTTCACATGTTGTGGATATGTCAGAGTTGAAAAAAAAGAAGCTAGTTCAGTTTTTGATGTTGATCTTATGCAAATTAAGGACTATTTTAAAATGTCCCATGTATCATGGAAATTAAACACACATCCATAACATAATCTTAGCATGCAGAAAACATTCAAACACGATGTTATTGACTACAGTTAAGCAAACAAAATGATGTCTTACATTACAAGAAAAAACTTGAAACAAAGTTGAACAAAAAAGGTTTGTGTAAGTAGGTACGTTTTCAAATTTTCAGTTTACCACAAAATCATATCAGCATCCTTTTGATACATTTTGTGGGATACATCAAATACATATAGTATTGCTGATATATACATAATACACAGAGGCAACACTAATTATTTGACTTGCTATTGAAAAAAAGAATGACTGAATCATGTCCATCGTAACATGAACACCAAATATGTGGTACACAGCTTCAGAGACCGACCCATATATTATTACTAGCGCTACCTCTTCATACTTACGGTTTTGGCCTGGTCTTCCACATCTGACATTTCCATTGATTAATCATAACTACCATTGCAACTGCAACCCAGGTCCACTCATCCTAAATCGTTTAAAATTGTTCCTTTTTTTCTGTCGATGTGTCACAATTTTGTCTTGGTTGCAAACCAGGATTACACAAGGTTTTATAAAGGACGGGTTAGTAGAGAAACTTGGAAACAAGTCAGTCACTCCTTACCGATGTGTGACCCACATGTCTGAATGCCCTGTCAGTCTCCATTCCATCATTCAGATATCTTGCTTGCACAGAAGATATCAAACCGTGTTACCTGTCATTGAGAGCTGCCATCTTGGTTCTGCTTTACCCTACTTATGTGCAGTGATAGAAATAAGCAGAATCTTTCACTTGTCCACTGGACAAGTCTCGTGTGATTCTATTTACACATTTTTATTTGTGTTTACTTGTCTGCTTGAATTTTCATTTTTACCCAGTACTTCCCATTTATTATCTCGGTTAACATCCATGATCATGGGAGTAAAACCACACAAATCAAACAAAACAAATGTCATTAATAATCTAAATTACATTTCGATGACTTCACACTGGCATGGTAAATTACTTTGCACTGAATCATGAAACCAAAATTCCTTCACACTGAGTTTCAGCCCAAAAGTTTCACTTTTCTAACGGAAAAGCTCATATCATATTCTGCTTGTCCGTGCCTACTCTCACTTGGCTCGGACAAGGGGGAGAAGCATTATTTCAAACGCTGTATGTATATGTATATATATATATATATATATATATACATACACACATACATGTATATAAATATATTTGCACTCCTACTGCTCACACATACTGTTTTTTGTCAATCTGAAAATATCTGATTTATTACTGGCTACTACATCCATGAACTTTGCTTGTAGGACACTTCACGAAGCGTAGCTCTAGTAGATAATATGCAATGTCCTATAGTTATAATATTAACATAATTGCAGCAAAGCATCGTAGGCATCCTGAGAGATAGTCCAGTCTATCTGCAGCCAGCCCTGTGTGGGGTACACTCTCTTTTATGGATTGAATTCAGAGGAGGTTACTTTAATATTCCCATATGTAGGCTAATTTTAAATGATTTAAATTCATCCATTATTTGAGAAGAGTGTTAGTGTTCATAGTAAAGCGGCTACCATATGGATGTTTATTATTTGAAAGGAAAGGCTGGACTAGATTTACACAAACCGACCCTGGCAGAAGCCTGATACCCATCGTATCATGGACTTAGCCTGGTTCCAGCCGGACTCCCTCCAGGACTCCTAGATGTGTGCTGACAAAGTCTACTGCTCTGTGCCAGACCTCCCTAAATAGATTGAATACTACTCTTTAATGGTATCTCGATTTCTTTTTTATAAATATATATGCAAATATATGTGCTGTATAATCTATTATGGGAATATAAACAAGGACACTCCCACTTATCAGTTTCGTTCTCTATATTAGTTATATATTGTCCTACTCTCACAGGAGTTAGTTCCTGCTTCTGCCACTATGGCGCCACATGTGACTGACTCCTGGCCACCTTGATACTAGCTGTGTGTCTGGTCACTACACATATTTATAATGTATAAACAGTGGCCTCAGATAAATAGAATATAGTAGCTAAAAAAATACAATGTTTGATTCAGTTAGCTTATTCTCTGACAGGGAATAGTCATGCCCTATCGATAAAATCTGGCCGTAAATGTCTGTAAATCTATAATCCTGGTGATAGGTGGGTACAGAAGGGAGCTACTGATGTCGACAGGCCGCATCCTTTGAACCATTAAAATAAACCACGACAAGATTTGGTGGCCAAATCGGTAGAGTACAGCCTGTCCATATGGAACTTTGGGAATTTCAAACCCGGCCGAGTCAAACTAATGACTTACAAAATTGATGTGTCACTACCTAGCCTGGCGCTTGGCATTACACGAATAGGCAAGGATGAAAGATCTCCGCGATTCCGCGGTTTTCCGGGATTTTTCAATCCCGCAGCATCATCAGCGTATACTACTATGTGGTGCGGATGCCGCAGCACTATCAGCATATAATACTAATAAATGCTCCAAACGGTGCAGCACTATCAGCGTATACTACTAATAGTAATACATGTCTCAAACGGTGCAGTACTATCAGCGTATACCAATATATATGAAACCCTACTTCCAGAAATTTTCCGCGATTCCCTGACAATGCTAAACCTATGGGAGAATATTCGCATTTCCGCTTTTTTTCCCAGAGACGACTTTCATCCCTGGATAGGGTAATAACTTAATAACTGATTATCTGATTAGCTCAGTATCCAGATAGTGTGACTGAGTGGTAAATGGGGTCTTGGTACCGGCAGTCTGATCTCCCATTGGGGCAGCAGTGTAAAGTTGCCATGAGATGAGTGCACACTGTCACAACTTGGTACCCATCCTGATATTGAGTGTAGATGTTCCCAGTGTGTAAAACTCCAACAAACAAACAATTAAGCCACCTCAGCCATAATTAATGAGGAGTAGCCGGGGACGAAGTTGGTAATTGATCACCGACAAGTTTGTCCTGCAACTGAGTCTAGAGTACGCCTGATATATGGGTTCTAACTGCTATAATATTTAGTTAATTTGCTAGGTGTTTTCTTTCGGGAAATGTAGATCAAAATTTGGCGACTTTAACCTACCATCCTCAATCCGTAAAAGAGAGAAATTAGTCTTTATGTAAAATACAGCATAGAGAGCAACAGAATGTACATAGGCCTATAGATTACATATAGGTTTAATTGAATCAGTACTAGGCAAGAGTGTCATTTCTTAATCTTTACCGATTGCTTGGCGTCAAGGCCAATACCTAGATGTGGAAATCTCTTCGTTCATCTCTATAGCACCATTCCCTAGAAGTTGACCTACTTTTGATAATTGTCGTCTGCTTTGGCAAAATGTCATCTGCCGTCAATGGATATCTTATGCATGTAAATTGACTGCGTCATTATAATAATAATTATAATATTAATAATAATAATACTAAAGTAGCTAATAATAAACAAATCATTCACTGAATTGACAGTGTCTGCACGGTTTATTTGCCTGTTCGCGATGGCCGAATGAGTTGACCGTCTGCCTCCCATTCTGTTAGGTCTTGGGATTCGAGAAGGTCGGGAGTTCGGATCCCATTCGAGTAAAATCATTTACTTATAAAATTGATACTTGTGGCTACCAACCCTGGCGTCCCAAGTTCGAACTCTGGCCGAGTCAAACCAATGACTTTAAAACGTATACTTGTCGCTACCTAGCCTGGTACTCAGCATTACTAGGATAGGGCAAGGAGCAGTGGAATGAGGAAGACCAATTGTCTGCGACTAAACTTTCCCCTGGACAATCAACTAATCTACCCCCCCCCCCCCAAAGTTGTCTGCTCACTGACTGACGGCAGACGACCGACACATGCCAGGTACACGCCAGTAGAAAAGTGGTCCCCTTCTTGGTGTGCGTGTCTTTAGTCCTGTTCAGACAGCACCCTTCTTTTACCGGTATCCTCACTACTTGCTTACGTGTACTGGCACCACGAGTAAATACCTGATTCAGTCGTTATATCACATCTGGGCAACTAACAACCCACCATGTGTCACACTCTCTCAGCGGATAAAACACCGGAAATGCATATAAACAAAGTCTCCGTGTTGCCCTTTTTTATATGAGAAGTATAGTTATTGCTCTGCAGGTATTAACATACATACTAGTGCTTTTCCAACCAACCACCAACCACTACTTTCTTCTGTTGCTTCAGAAATACAGAATTTTAGTATTTAACTACTTTTAAGAAAAGGTCAATCCGAACCAGGTATATTTCAAAGTCTAACACCCACACTACTTATATGATTTACAGTAAAACCTCTCTAACCACCCACCTGCACAGATCGACTACTCCCCTATATCGATTGCTTTATTTGGGTCCCAAACGATAGTCCATACAATACCATTAATGATTACGATGAAAAAAACTCCCTAAGCTGATCACCTCCCGAAATGGACCATTTAAAGTCGGTCGATTTTTGTACTATATATATGAGCCTGTCTCAAAAGGTGATAACTCTTTTTTGTTTGTCCATTGTAACGATTAACACAAAACAGCGTGGAAACGGTTACACTGAAAACACAAGGACATTTGCTTCAAATCAATATGTATTCTATTGTGATTATGAAACCATGTAAAAAGAAATCAGTTTATCCTGAGCAAAATGCATAAGCAGATAATATGATGATCGTTACAATGGACAAAGTTTTGTCCCATATTGCTTAGCATCTTTTGAGACAGTCTCATATCTATATACCAAAATAAGTGCCATTATTGATTAACCCAAATCCCACTCAATAATTCAGATTTTTGTTAGACCTGTGTATACAATCCTCGTTGATATTGATAATTGGTGGGGATTAATTAATGAGAGGATTAATTAATTAGAGGATTAATTAATGAGAGGATTAATTAATTAGAGGATTAATTAATCCTCAGTCCAATCCTCCAATTAGCCACCCACCTATAAAGCAGCTTCCCATAATGGTTGATACCGTGTGTGTTCTGATTACACGCCCAATGCCAACAGGACAACTATGAGGCGGAAGGTCAGGTAAGGTCAATCTGAGGTCAACGGTCAAGGTCAGGGTATGAGCGACCTCTGCCCAGCGGTCGAGTCGGACATCCTCTCTTTCTGTGCCTCTCTTTTTTTCTGGCTCTCTTTCTTTCAGGAGCTGCTGTGTGTGTTCTTATTTAGGTTAAGTCTCATTAGTGCATGGTGCTTGTTTTCTTTCGTAGTTATTTTATCATGTATCCGTGTGTCTAGCTTTTCAAAATTCATAGGTGTCTATTGATACATACTTGATTGTATGCTTTTACATTATATGTTAAAGGCGATGGTTGAATAAAAAACAAACAATTCTCGCTGTGAATATGGCCTATGCTGCCGACACCGCGTAAAGCAACCACTAATCAATCAATCTTGTTTTTTTTTGTGTGTGTTCTTTTACCAACTCAACCCAACTTCCTGTTCTAGACCCTCTTCCATGTCGAATCTCTACCCCCCCCCCCCCCATCACCCCCCAACCACGTTGTCAACTTTGGATACGTCACTCGAATGTATCGGATATCATATTGTTCTGAATGATCCATGGTTTTTGTGTGTGTGTGTATATATATATACATGTATTTTCATCAATTCATCGCTTCCTGTACAAAGTGTAGTAATAATCCAGACCCACACTTCCTTATCTGAAATCCTTAGCACCAGTTGTATTTCACCATTCAAAATATTCCAGATTTCTCAATAAAGGTTTAGGCCTACACCAGATATACATGAATATATTATATATATATATGTATATGCACATATATGTGTATATTTGTGGATATCTATGTATATATATGTATATATATATATATATATATATATATATATACCATGCATGCATGCTTACGTGCGAGTGTGGTATATATATACCATATATATATATATATATATATATATATATATAGCACACTCGCATGCAAACTCGCTCACTTCATATATATGCTCTATAATCTATTATGGGAATATAAACAAGGACACTATCTATCTGCAGTTCCCTATGTAATAGTATATTCACTGTATCCTATCTAACTGACCATGTGTAGTACATCATTGGCCACACTGGCGCCACCTGTGAGGGGTTCTAAACACTGTATGCCAGCTGCGTCTGGCCGTTATCGCCTATAGACCCGTCGGGACGGTCAAATTTTAAATATATAGATATCCGACTTGCTTCTGAGTCAGTACGCAGAAATTAAACATAAATTTTGCACTAAAAACGGCTACTCACATTTGGGGGGGGGGGGGGGGTAGATAAATAAAGGTGATATATAGTATTATAGTTTATAGCAAAAACCAACTTTAAAAAACTTCAGCTTTCAATTTTTTTCAGATTTTGGAATTTCAGATACAGGATTGTGGACCTGTATTTACACTATGTATATTATACATCCCTGTAATATTAATTTGCATGAAGTATCTCTTTTTTTTTAATATAAAGTTTGTTTTGCTGTTTCATTCAGAACAATGTGATATAACCGAATCGTGTACACTCACAAGAAAACGTAATGGTGTTGTAGTTGTGTCTGACGTCATTGTTGTGTGGCTGTTTACTATAACATTGCATTCCTGTGGAATAGATTCATTCTATAACTTAGACGTGAGTGAAAACTAGCTTTGCAGAGAAGTTGAGAAGCCCTACTAAGCTTGTGCATTGTGTGAATTTCTGCGAAAATTAGAAAAAGAGCCATCTCACTTTCTTGCGTAGATGACCTAATTTTTTTAACTTAACATATATAGGAATATATTATATATTCATATATATGTTATTTATATATATTATATAAAAATAAATATGCATATAACAGACTATATCTAACTTGCTGTACATATAGAAGCCACATAGTCTGTTGGTGACTTTGGGTATTTCGAATTCCGCTGGTTCCTACGGAAGCACTGGAGTTGCTGCCATCTAGCATGCCGGGTATCAGGTTCAGCTTACCCGTATTAGCAGTTGGGCATTGGTGCCCCCCCCCCCCCCCACCAGCCCTATCCTTCGTCCCAAATATTGACCCCTAAGTCTTAAGCTAACTTTTCACCTATAACCACATCCTTCCTCCGGGGACCAATATTGGTAGGACTTTTACCATGCATTTGTTTCAAATGTAGATTGCAGTGAAATTAACCCGGCAAATATTTAACACTAGATAAATTGCAATTTCATGTATAAACGGAGTGTATGTGTATTCACAGCATCTCAACATTTGTCCACCGCCGGGTAAGCTGTTGCTGTGACCCGCCGTGTCAGGTCGCAGCCCGCGTCCTTCCTGAGGTGCCAGTGGAACTCGGAAGACACATAATTGTAGCGATGATTTATTTTCCCCGGCAAGTCCCTTTGTGTGAGATCGCATGCCATGCTGCGAAATGAGGGGGTTTGTTAGTGGAAAATAGCTAATTGAGTATTAAACAATGAATTGTAGAATTAAATATAAATCAAACAACCAAACTTAGCTTTCACATTACTGAGCAAAGCATTGCATTAGATGGTTATATTTTGCCAGGGAGAACCTTATGCTATTTTGAGGCAAGAAATAAGTTTCAGTGACCTTAGTCAAAATAGCATAGGCGATGGCAAAATAAGTAGATAACTGTGTTGTGGAGTGTTTGTAGTCGTATAAAAGATCGGTGGAAGTATTGAAATGTTAGGGAATATATAGTTATTAAAACATCATAAAATATCTGGCATTTGGATAATGACATCCATTATATATATATATAATAACTTATAAACGTGTGATATGCTATCTCAGTGCCTACATTTGTGACAACTCACAAGAGCATAGTAAATCGTGACACACAACAATATTATAAGCCTGTGACATCTTGGGTAGGCATAGTAATAAATATGTGACACCTCACAGGACCATATTAAATTGTGAACGTCACACAACAAAATAAACCTGTGATATATCTGTGTAAGGATACTGAGAAATATGTGACCTTTCAGAGAAGCATTATAAAATCATGAATGTCAGGCAATATTATTAATTTGTTACGTATTGTATAACAGAGACATGAATATGTGGCATTTACTAGGAAGTTCATGCAATCATTTCCCATGTTTCATAAGCGTGAGAAACCACAGTTACGTATAAATTTCTAAACTCCATGCAAGCATTGACGCTTGTCTCGTAAACCTGAGAAACCACAGATAACAATCTCTTACATATAAATTTCAAAACTCCATGCAAGCATTGACGCTTGTCTCGTAAACCTGAGAAACCACAGATAACAATCTCTTACATATAAATGTCTAAACTCCATGCAAGCATTGATGCTTGTCTTGTAAACCTGAAAAACCACAGATAACAATCTCTTACATATAAATGTCTGAACTCCATGCAAGCATTGACGCTTGTCTCGTAAACCTGAGAAACCACAAATAACAATCTCTTACATTAAAATGTCTAAACTCCATGCAAGCATTGACGCTTGTCTGGTAAAGCTAAGAATCCACAGATAACAATGTCTTACATATAATTGTCTAAACCTTTACATCTGTGAGATGTCACTCATGTACGCTACCTGTGATGACAGCTTTTGCGTAAACCTTTACATCTGTGACACCTCACACAAGCATCTGACCTGTGTGACAGCTTGTGTTAACCTTTACATCTGTGATACCTTACTAGTGCATCTGACCTGTGTGACAGCTCGTGTAAACCTTTACGTATGTGACACCTCGCAAGCATCTGAGCTGTGTGACAGCTTGTGTAAACCTTTACATCTGTGACACCTCACGCAAACATCTGACCGGTGTGACAGCTTGTGTAAACCTTTATATCTGTGACACCTCACTCAAACATTTGACCTATCTAACATCTCACATAGACCTTTACATGTGACACCTCAGTCAACCATGTGACCTGTGGTGACAGCTTGCGTAAACCTTTACATTTGTGACACCTCGCAGGATGACAGCAGCCATAAGCGCACTGCCTTCACCACCCTCCGAATAACTGTCACTGATGGAGATGACCAGGGCCCCACCTTTGAGTATGAGAACTGCTTCAAGTCGGGACTGCAGTGCGTTGACCCCATCTACACGGCCAACATCAAGAGTTCGGCAGTTGTAAGTTGCTTTTTTGTTTGGGTAAATTAGTTGATGAATATTACATAGTCTGATGGTTTTTGAGTTTCTGTAATTTTCTGAGATAAATATATTAGGTTGATCATTATAATCTACATTATTTTGGTTTGTATTTAACTTCTGATCCCACCGTCCTTTACTTGCACCATCACTCAATCACCCAATCCCTCATTGGAGGCATTCAACTGGGCCTCTCTATGCGATTATCAAAATATTTCCTTACAAATTCCTATTCGACTGGGACCGGCAGTGGGTTACTATACGTATGATTCGGATGTGTGTTGTGGCTCCTTCCGATCCATCCGTAAATCTTGCGGATAGAAAGGGCCCAGAAGAATGCCTCCAATCACGCTCTCCTGACACATGTGCACTTCCCTTGCAGAGTGGACAGCTGACACTCGCTCCAGAACCAATCAAGGCCAAGGACATGGACACGCTAAGCTACCGCATCCGGTTCAGTTTACAGAGAGGTGAGTCTGTGGTGACAGGAAATTATCTTCACGGTCCACTGCACACCACAAAAACCACGCGCCGGTACATTAGCCAGCTTCCACGCCTTTCCTAGCTCCCAGCGTACCTCCCACGCCCTTATTTATTCCAATAATCTGGAATGCTAAGCGATGTCTTTCATGGTCCACTGCACACAGCAAAATCACCCGCCAGAACATCAGCTAGATTCCGCCACTCCCACACTGTCCCAACCCCTCACCCTCCTATTTATTCCAATAATCTGAAATTCTAAATGAATAGACTCTTCCTTGGCCTTACAAATGTGCACCTTCACCCACATCATGCTCATGTCTTCCCATCTTGCTTTTCATTGAGCCCAGCAAAGTATAAATGCACAACTTCTCCCAGATGATGCTCAGGTTTTCCCATCTTTGGTGGTTTTTCAGCGAGTCCACCAAGTACAAATTGTACAACTTCTTTCACCGATGTTCATGTTTTCCCATCTTGGTGCTTTTTCAGTGGGTCCACCAAGTACAAATTGTACAACTTCTCTCACCGATGTTCATGTCTTCCCGTCTTGGAGCTTTTTCAGCTAGTCTAACCAAGTACAAATGTACAACTTCTCTCACCGATGTTCATGTTTTTCCATCTTGGTGCTTTTTCAGTGGGTCCAACCAAGTACAAATGTACAACTTCTCTCACCGATGTTCATGTTTTTCCGTCTTGGTGCATTTTCAGTGAGTCCTCCCAAGTACAAAGACGCCTTTCGGATAGAACCTTCTACCGGTGTTGTCATTCAGACGCGACCGGTCAACAGGCATGACACCCGCGAGGTCGACATCAGCATCAAGGTCAGTCCAGGTCCACTTCCAGGGTGGCACCTATAAGGGTCACGTGACCTTAATATGCCACAACCATTCATACCGATGATGTAGAGTGGGATACCATTATTGCTTAATGTTAGTCATGAGGCATAGCATTCCAGCGCACCAACACCAATTTCCATTTTTGCGCCTTCCATGTAGAGTGTAATACCATTACTGATTAGCGCTAGTCACATGACATAGCATTCCATCGCACCAACACCAATTGCTGACTTAATTTGCACTTTCCACGCAGAGTGGGATACCATAATTGATTAGTCTTAGTCATATAACACAATATTTCATCGCACCAACACCAATTTTTGACTTTACGCTTTCCATGTAGAACAGGATACCATAATTGATTAGTGTTAGTCAGATGATTATAGCATTCCATCGCACCAACACCGATTGCTGGCTCTTCCACCAGGCTGAGGAGATATCGGAGAACCGGCGTTCGACGACTGCGGAGCTGATAATCACAGTGGAGCGGACCAATGAGCAGCCGCCTGTGATCAGGTCTTCGCTGCCAGACTTCTCCGGGTACATCTATGAGAACGCGCGCAAGAACTCGCTGGTGTTCGACGTGCAGGGAGCCACTTCTCTCCGCCTCATCGTCTCTGACCCAGACCAGGTAAGGCCAAATAAAATTTAAAAATTGGTGATCATCTCCACACCCATGCCTGACACTTTTTTTAGCTTTTTTATTTTTGTGAAAACTGTTGAAAATGCGTTTGGCTAGCAGCAATTCAACTTTCAGACATTCTGCATAACTATGTATAGATAGCGGTAAACACCGTAAAACCACGTGCATTCACTGAAATTGATGTTTATGTAATTCCATGAAATCATGTAAAAAATACTGAGGGGGGAAAATAAAAAAATAAAAAATGTCCGCCTGACCCTGACTTGTATGATGAAAAGGATGATCACCAACTTAACACACAAAAGAAGGCATAAGGGTTGTTCGCGACCAGTGAAAGGTAGCGTATTGCATCAGCCATCACTGTGCCTGCAGTTGTTACAGCACATTGCTTACCACCAGGGGCGTAGCTACATTGTCACAGTGTAAACACATGCAAACAATTTCTCTCAGCGTGACTTTTTTCCCTACACTAAATCTTTTATTATCTGCACTTTTATTTTTTGTACATACACTTTTTCTAATTTCCTGTAAGCACATGCAAGCATTTTTGGGCTTATACTTATTTATTTGTTGGCTACGCCATCGGCCGCATTTATGGGAGCATGACAATAAGGTAAATTGTGTAGCTTATCGAAGTGAGGCGAATCCCAATAAAGTTTGCTGCCCCTTCCTTTTTTTAAATTAAATACTTTTATTGTCCAGTTTTCAGGAGATTACCTTTCTACTTATAACAGATTAATTTAATTTGTCCTGATATCATGTTGGCTTACAGTTAAAAGCTGACTAGTATTATATATCCAGCTCAATGAAAATGATATAAACATTCATTATTGTTTAGGTGATACCAAAGGGTCTATATTCTTCTTGTCGATTACCCAAAACAGTGGATAATAGACTACATCACGGTTCCGAGTGTGCATGCGCCGAAAACGGCGTTGGGAGCAAAGCAAAGGCATACGGCCATAGAGTTTGCCGATATGCATAGGGCAAAACTGCCATTTTATTCAAAATAAATAGAAATACATAACAATTTGGCACAAACATGGGCGGAAGGATGCAATAAAATAATATAATGACTATGTTTAAGACGCACCTCTCCATAATTAAACGTTTTAAGCTAGGAAACATACAACTTCAGTCACTTTACATGCTGATGTTTACATCACCATTGATTAGCCAGAAGTAATTGTTGTTCTAAATATTAAACTGTCAAATGTGTCAACAAAAACTTGTTTCAAAGAAATATCTAACCAATATCTGATTAACCCTACTCATTTTCTATTTCTACATATGTCATTAACCATAGGATATAAATAAAAACATGAATAAAATGTAAATCTAAATGCACATGGCATAAGATGTGCTAATTATATTCATGTAAATGCTATGCTGAATAAAAGATTAATATCTTAATTTATTGTATATATTTTTTTAGTTGGTATTCTATGTTTCAAACAAGAGCTGAGATGAGCTGAAACTAGCACATTTCATAACTGAACCCAGTGTATTAGCATGTGCCATGTGCTTCTCACTAGTTTGTTTTGCTCTGATGCATCCCACAATGCACCCTGCCGCTGGAACCATAATGTAGTCTATACATTAGGATTTTGGGTAATTAAATATAATTCATAATGCTCAGTCTGAAATAAAGTATTGAATTGACTTGAAAACCTGCAGACTGCGGATGACCCAGACACCGAATTCAACTTCCGGGTCGAAGGTACCGGCCTCTTCACCATCAGCAAGGAGGGCTTTGTTGCCCTCAACGTCAATGACCTTGACTACGAGGCGACTAAGAAGGTCACGTTCAGGGCCATCGTCACAGAGGTTGGGGTGCCAAACCCCAAGTCCAGCAGCGTCGACATGATCGTCAACATCCTCGACCAGAACGACAACGCCCCGATGTTCCCGCCTTCCGGGTACTCGGTCACCATCAAGGAGGGCGATGGCCGCCGCAAGGTCGTCAAGGTCAGTTTATTTTGCTTTTTTGAGTGTTTTTTTGGAGGGTGGGGTGGGGGGTAAATATGACGTTGATTGATTGATTGGTGGTTTCTTTACGCCGTGTCGGCAGCATAGGCCCATATTCACGGCGAATAAATATGAAGAGTTCAGGTGCAAAACCCTGTAAATGCCAATTCGAAAATTGAGCTAAACATTGGAATCAAACCTTAAAAAATTATAGTTTTTTAATTCCTGCTTTGTTGTTTCTTCATTGCTTCATAATCATGTGATCATAAGAAAAGTGGAATTAGTGAGAATTAAAATTATTTTCAGGCAAAATAATCTTTTTAAACTATATTTTTGGATTGGCGTTTACAGGGATTTACGACTGAACTCTTCATATGTTTATTCTGCTGAGTAAGTCTTTTGTCAGTGTCGAAGCACTGGTCTTCCAGCCATTTTTTAATTCAGAATTATTTAGACACAAAAAGTATATAGAGTAAGGTATACAATAATAACTGTTGAATACACAATTTGCAGCATATAGCACAATGAAATTCTGTAACCCACAAGTTCATTGGGAAAAAAGTTGTTTAAGTGGGTTTATTCCTTTGAATAACATGTCGTTGGTGTGGATGCACTAGCCTTCCAGCCATAATGACAATTGCCAGTACACACTAAACAAAAGCTACAATAATATACAGTAAAAACACTCTAAATGGACCGATTTAAGGCCCTGTCACACTACGACGTAACGACGTCAGCATAGGGAGAATGTGAAAAACGTCGAACTTCTCGGCATAGTATGCAAATTTGGGCACTAGTTGAAGGTGGATGCAGCGTAGTTGATGAGAGCGTAACGTCAGTAAAGCGTAGTGATAGCGCCATTCAACGAGAGAGGACAACATACTTACGCTCACGGCACGTTATGAACGTTATTCTATCGCCAGAACTACGTTGCTTTACATTACGTGACATTACGTGACATTACATACGTCATGACACGGTGGCGAAACGCTGAACGTACGTTGGATGTATGTTTGGCGTACCTTCTCCTGACATTCCCATTACGCCGCATGGACGTTTCCACCGGCTTTAATGTGGGTCAACGTAGTGGAATGTAGTGAGCAGCGTTTGACTAACATCCGTTTAACGTCATTGACGTTCGCCGAACGTGTACAGAACGTATGGCGAACGTAAACCCTTACGTTCGAGTTACGTCAAAAGTTTTGAAAAGGTTCAAAACCTTGGATGCGCGCCGACGTAACACAACGTAACGTGACATAGCTCGACATCAGTCTAACGTCATTCTGACGTCATCATAACATAACCCAACGTACGTCAACGTAATGACGAAACGTGAGCACCTCAGGCTTACGTTGGCTCGTTACATCGTAGTGTGACAGGGGTATTAGGGAGGTGATCGATTTAGGGAGTTTTCTTTATCATTACAATGGTATTGTATGGGCGATCGATTGGGACCCAAATAAAGCGACGATCGATTGTGTTCAATCTGTGGAGGTGTTCGGTTAGAGAGGTTTTACTGTAATACATCTCCTCGACACCAGGTGGAGGCGAAGGATGATGACAGCACCACGTTCGGACAGGTCCGCTACGCCATCAAATCCGTGTCGAACGAGGGCGGAAGTAAGTTCGCCATCGACGTCACTTCCGGTCAGATCTACGTCACAGCTAAAGTGGTGCGGAACCAGCAGTACACCATCACGGTGGCTGCGGTGGACCAGGCTCCACAGAAGGAGAGGCGGTGAGTTGGGTGTACATTCTTATCTCTAATCCAGTGATTTAGTACCTTCTTTGGGATCTTCCGAGCGACTGGAGTGTCACACCACGCGCAGGGCGGGGGGGGGGGGTGGAGTGGTGCATGCCGGTACCATGAGGAACGGGGAGGGAAGGGGCAGGACACTACACTACAGAGATTATTACTTGCAATAAAGGGTTAATCACTATTCATATTCATATACCGTATTCTCGCAGGTTACCGCCCTAGGCATTTAAATTGGCAAATCACTGATGTGAGGGGTGGGCGTTTATCCACACATGGGCATTTAAGGGGTGGGCATTTACAAAATATTGGCCAAGTGGGGGGTTGGGGGGGGGGGGCAGTAACCCACATGTGGCCGTTAACCCTCGAAAATACAGTATATCTGCAATTACGAACTCCTCTGCTGCAACTGACATGAGTCTGATTTCAGACAGAGGAAGCCTGAGACTGGTGTGGGAGGCAGGGGGGTTTATTCAAATACAACAATATAAAGGATACAAAGGTTTAATTTATGCATGTTGGCTGCAGGCTAACATGGGTAATTTGCACACGAGGCGCTGATCTATTTTTAGCTTACCTCCTGAATCGTGGACCCCGAACCGTCACTTCTCCACTGGCAGCTGCTTGAGACGCTTCAACTCACCCACCCTCCCACCCATTACTAAGTGGTTTGAGCGCGGCCCGGGTGTCTCTACTCTACTTGCTCCGTCAATCAAAACATTCGGCTCCAGCCTGTCATTTATTTAGCCAAGAACTGCCATATCTGCTCAGTCTCCGGACATTAATGATTCACGACTGCTCAACCGATCTCGGTTATCATTTATTTTATTATTAAATAAAAAATATTTAACCTAGTTCTTCTCTTCTCTCTTTTATCCGAGTGTGTGAATTAAAGGGTAAATGATTAAATGTCATTTGCGGTGTGGGTTCAGTCCACCTGCTCAATGTCAGCTGATGGTAGAGGGAAGACCTGGGAGCCCGAGGAGGTAGGCCCGGGAGCCGACCCCCATGAAGTGGCTTGTAATAAAGAGGGTGGGTGGGCGTGGTAAAACAATCCGCTTTGAAGTCGGAGCCCGAATGCGGGTCAAGCGGTGTGAGTGGAGGAGGAGTGGGGGGGGGGGAGGTGCATGCACCACTTAGTGATGTGAGCATCTCAGGCTTCCTCCGCCCGATCAACCACAATTTAAAATTATGGGCAAATGCAGCAGTAGGAGAGCTGGGCGGATGGTGGCGCAACTGGTCCAGTTTGGTATAAATGAAGTAGAATATTTGTTTAAATCATTAACGGTTAATTTACCCTGTTCATGATAGAACTTGTTTTCAATGCTGAACAGCTTCAATCATTAGTTTGTGGCTTATTGTCTTGTACAGTAGACTAATATTAACTTACCTTCTGTACATTTAAAGCTTCACAGTCCGATGAAATATTAAATTTTCAAAACCAAAACAATTATCTAGATTAGATTTTTACATATCCAACTTAGATACTGATGCACGTATTGAACATTTGATTCTGCATAGAAGGGAATACTGGGTCAATGTAATAGAACATGTCACTGTACATGTCTACATGAGTCAGGTTCAATGATAGTGTCCTTATTCACAGGTCACAAGAGGGCGGGACCCAACCCCTGAATCCCACCGGCTAGCCACTTAATCAGTGGTGTTGGTGGGCGGGACGAAGTTAGGCGCTTCTCTGACCGGACCTGTGGGAGTTGTGACTTGAGATCGGCTGGGAGAGACCCCGTAATCAATTTGGCTGGAAATTCGAAACGGTCTGGTCAGGTCGGATGCCGCTAGTGGCAGCTGGTGGAGTTAATCCAGCTTATCCGGTATATAGTGTGAGAGGAGGGTGCCGGGTCATTGGGAACTCGGGCCAGGGCACGCCACTTCTGGCGGATTATGTAAGGGCGGGGGGGGGGGGGTCTCCACCCTGTAAATTACCCATGTTACGTATAACATGCACCATTAGCGATCCACCACCTGTAAAATTAGTACGACCATCCTTCTTATGCCAGTGTTCCCTCCTCTACATCGTCAAACCATTGAGTTCAAGGTCGTCCTCTACGTCACTTGCTGCTATGCGATACACATCACACATACATGTTTTTAGCTTAAAGATTAACTTACAGATCCTCTTCTGGCTGATCAAGGCCCTATCGGGCCTCTAATGCCAGCTCCTTTTTTTTTTTTTGGTACATTAGTTGTTTAAACGGGAAATTTCAGTCGCAGACGACTGGTCTTCCTCATTCCACTGCTCCTTGCCCTTTCCTAGTAATGCCGAACGTCTGGCTAGGAAGCGACAAGTATCGATTTTTAAGTCATTGGTTTGACTCGACCAGGATTCGAATCCACGATAACTTTTGATAAAAAAACACTATTTTTGTGCACACATATGGAGGTGGACTGAGCCTTGAAGTCATATAATTGTGGGTGTCCTCTCCAATGTCTATCCAGCCTTCTCTCAAATGCTTCTACCGTTGGTGCTTTAACCACTTCACTGTTCCATGGATCTGTCACACTTTGTTTTAAGCTGCCGACACGGTGTAAAGCAACCTCCAATCAGTCACTTTGTTTTATTGCAGGACGTCGTTGACAATTGTCGCAGTTGTGGTGGAGATGGATAAGAACCTGGGTCCCATAGTACCAGCGCCTCAGTACACACTCTCAGTCAGTGAGGGAGTGTTGGTCAGCTCCGAGGTGTTCACAGTGCCGGTAAGTCCATGCCCGTTATATCTGTAGTTAGTGGACTGTGGAGATCTCAGTCACACTTGACTGAAGCTAATAGTGAATCGTGGAGAACTCAGTCGCGAGCGGGACGTATCTCAGGCAGTAGCGTGTCCACCTGTGAAGGTGTTGGTCATCAGATCGATCCTTCTCAGTGGATTCATTTGCAGTTTGGGCTATTTTCCGTTCCAACCAGAGGACTACAACTGGTTCATCAAAGGCTGTGGTATGTGCTGTGTTGTCTGTGGTAAGTGCATTTAAAAGACCCCTTGCTGCTTATTGGAAAGAGTAGCCTATGTGGCGGAAGTGAGTTTCCTCCAAAGAAATATCTCAGAATGTTTGATGTCCAATAGCTGGTGATAAAAATCAATGTGCTCTACAGGCATCATTAAATAAAACAAGCTTTACTTGATCATACATAAATCATGCAGTCCATGTTAATCATCTCTGTAGTCAGTGGACTGTGGAGAACCCAGTCATACTTGACTGAATCTAGTAGTGAATAGTGGAGATCTCAGTCATGCCTGACTGAAGCCAGCAAGCCATAGACATTGATACATGCCTAGAGCTTGTTAGCATGATCAAACACGTATATCATGTAGTCCATGCTCATCATCTCTAGTCAGTGGACCATGGAGAACTAAGTCACGCATGACTGAAGCTTGCAGTGAACCGTGGTTCTCAGTCATGCCTGATGAAGCTAGAAAGCAATAGGCATGGAAACAATGGCTAGGGCGTGGTACCATTATCATACATGACCATCATGTAGTTCATGTTTATCATCTCTGTAGTCAGTGGACTGTGGACAACTCAGTCAGGCATGACTGAAGCTAGCAGTGAATAGATTTCAGTCATGCATGACTGAAGATGGCAAGCCATATTAATGAATATAGGGTATTCACGTGACGTCATCTACCGGATGCGCGGCCATTGTGGCGATATCAACCCGTAAACAACCCATAGAGTTTGCCGGTGCGCGCTGTGCAAAACGTCTATTTCATTCAAAATTAATAGAAATGGAGAACCCTAACCGTATCAATTTATTATAATCTTTTTCGTAAACATATTTCTATATGTGTACCATGCGATTTGTTTCTAGGTGGTGTGGTTGTAGAGATATTTCAATTTTTCTGTAAGAAGATTGCTCACGACCATTGACAATGCATTGAGTTCGTCGGTATGTGCAGTGCAAAACGTATATTTCATTCAATATTAATAGGAATGCAGCACCCTAACCATATCACTTTAATATAATCTTGTTGGTAAACATGTTTTCTATATGTGTACCAAGCGATTTGTTTCTAGGTGGATTGGTTTTTAGAGATATTTCACGTTTTCTGTATAAAGATTGCCAATAGCCATTGAGTTTGCAGTGTGACAGTGTGTTATTATTGTGGTTACTATCGCCACAATGGCAGCACTTCCGTTTAGCGTGACGTCAGTGCATACCCTATATACATGCCTAGGGCTTGCTAGCAGGATCATTGATGTACACCATGTATGATCTGCGATGCGCATATGTGACATCGAATAGGCGCTTTTCCACCATCAACCCACCTCTCTAATGGCAGTAGGTGGGTAGCAGGTTGCAGTGCAGTAGACTCTGTGGAAAATGTCTTATAGAGGATTTTCACCACCAACATGCCGTCTGATCGTGGTAGGGTTTGGTAGGGTTTGACCTCTACTAATATCCAGTAATACATTGCAGGCATCTGACCCTGAAGATGATGACCTCAAGTTTGCCATCTATGGTGGAAACACCGGTGATGTCTTCGCAATCGATCGGACAAAGTAAGTCGCTTTAACCACCACCTAATTCTGAGCTACTGGTAACAATTTGGGGGGGGGGGAATTGTTTTTTGCAGTACATTAGTTGATTAAGCATGGGGAATTTAAATCACGTATAATTGGTCTTCCTCATTTCACTGCTCCTTGACCTTTCCTAATAATGCTGAGCGCCAGGCTCGGTAATGAAGAGTGTACATATTTAAGTCTTTTTTTTTTTTTTGCTAAATATTTTTATTCATCTGAATACATATTTTGTCATCGCCGAGGCACTGGTCTTCCAGCCGTTGGAGTGCTCACATTTGATTTGTTTGTACATAGTGGAAGTGGAATGTGTTGCATTGTTTGAACCTGCATTAGAAACGCAGGGTCCGTGCGGGGTGTGGAAAGTCTTGAACTTCATTTGCCCCGTTCCAAGGCCTTGAAAGCCTTGAATTTAACTAATTTTGGGTAATTTCTCTTGAAAAGCCTTGAATACCATTAAACTGTCCCCACTGATCTATATTTGTCTGAAATCACCATTCGCCATTATTGTTTCGTTCCTGAAATCCAAAGGAAAAAGTCTTGAATTCCTATCAAAAACACCCTTGAAAAGCCTTGAAATAACCTTTAAATCCATATCTTCACATGTGTACGCACCCTGAACCCGGGACAGGCAGGAGAAATGACCTCTTTCTGAATCTGTCTTCCAGAGGTATCATCAGCACAACGAAACTGCTGGACCGAGAGACAAAGGACAACTATGCGCTGAAGATCAAAGTCGAAGACGAAACTCCAGGAAGGGTGAGTAGATTTCTGCCATCGACAATTATATGAAGGGTTTAGGCGTGAAAACCAACAAATAGATTTTAGTTATTGTCCGTGAAATAGAAATTATTGATACGGATGAAGCATAACATTTTATAAACCAAAGCAATTATTTAGATTTGATTCTTTACATCTTCCTTAAATACTGATGCACTTATTAAGCATGTGTTGCCACACAGAAGGGGATGCTAATTTGATATCACCTATTCCTGCAGAAGCCTATGATGAAGCCAACAGTAATTTGACATATTTACACTTGAAGTATCTCAAAAGTTAAAAGTAGAGTTATTTCAAACTAAATTGAGGTAGATTATAACAATCAATTGTATATGTTTTTCTCAGAAAAATGACAGAAACTCAAAAGCATCGGATTATGTAACTTTAAAAGGTCATTAAGAATGGAAGCTCACGAGACTATTACTGTGTTTTTTTTTATTGAAGATTTATACTGCCTATCATGGATAGGGCCTAATTCTGAAGAGTCTAGTTTGCACCATTAGACAATAGGTTGATAGAAAGCCTGAGCGTACACTTTTACTGATCAAAGGGATTTTAAACCTTCCATACCACATAGACATGATATGAGAGCAACTGGCCTTTGATTGTGCTGTAAGTTATACACAGCGGTGGAAATCCAAATTGGCAGAGGTGATGGCATGGGGACTCAAACCATCAACCATCATATTAGGTGTCTGACCTAGAAAACAATAAAATACCCTAATCACTCCATCCCGGCGAACAACACCATCTAGTGGCAAAAACAAGTCATTAGCCTTAACCGCTATGGGAAGCATAAGTACATCATCACAATTAAAAAAACTGGAATAAAGTTGGAACCCTGTGAGAAGATGTGACCTATAGGTCTATAGCTGGTTCTGGTGAGGGCAGACTGGTGATTAGGGTGTGATTTGGTACGTCGTGGGATTCAAACTCATGGGTTCGAACCCTGGTTGAGTCAACCCAATGACTTAAAAATTGATAGATGGTGCTACCTAGCCTGGTGCTCGTTATTAATAGTGTAGTGGTCTGCGCTGACCTCTCAGGCAAGTAACCACATAGACAGGTAGGCGTGGGGAGTGTGTTGATATCAGGGAGCCTAGGTGGTGTAATGGTTAGCACACTGGCCCGGAATGCAAAGAGATTGGGTCGAGTCCCGCTCTAGGCCTATTCCCATTTTCATCACCCCACGACACTGGTTGCCTGACAGGATCCTGTACAAGCTTTGCGCGTATGGTTGTTGAACCTACCCTGTGTATGTATGTGTAGTGCATTGCGTATGTAGTAATTGTAAGCATTACAAGACTTACAATTCCAGGGGGACGAGTGTAGGGTCTGCCTGACCTCCAGGCAAGTAACCACATAGACAGGTAGGCTGGGGAGTGTTTGATATCAGGGAGCCTAGGTGGTGTAATGGTTAGCACACTGGCCCGGAATGCAAAGAGATGTGGGTTCGAGTCCCCTCTAGGCCCCACAAATAGGATAGGGCAAGGAGCAGTGGAATGAGGAAGACCAATCGTCGTGATTGAAATTTGCCCTGCTTAATCAACTATTAAGATGTGTGTGTATTAATGTATCTGCAGTCTGCCACCACCACCCTATCCATCACTGTGACTGACATCAACGACAACAGTCCAGTGTTCACTGCCAAGTCTCCGTATGTGTTCAGTGTGAGGGAAAACCAGAACAACGAGTTTGTCGGCACTGTCTCGGCCACGGACGCAGACATGGGCAACAATGCAGAGATGAAGTATTCGGTGCCAGCGAATAACGGGTAAGTGCCTTTAAAGGTCTCGGCTATCAGTTGTGGCAACAAACCGGTCAATTAACACAGTCTTCTTACCCGCCTAAGGTATTTGCTGAGCACATGGCACAGTAGGTTACATGGTGTGGTAACGAGTGTTGATGTTTGTAGTCTTCCGGTGTGCCCAGCTACCTATCTATCAGAGGTGCTTACCGAGTGGTTTGTGACCATGTGGTGGCTGTTTACAAACACTATCGGGACAGCCGTCTATAGTATGCATAGTAAGGGCACTGGCTGGGTGATAGTAAGCTATTATTCTATCGTGACGTCACTTCCAATTTGTTCCTAGTACAACCAAAGACCCTATAATACTAAGACGGCTCACTCCCTATCTCTCCCATGGCAATGTAAATTTTGCTGTGCCACCTTGTGGTGGGTTTGATCAGCCCGGCTGCTAGTTGGTGTTTCACATGTAAACACATACAATTATATTATACATGAGATAGGTAAGTATGAGTACACATCAATATGAAATTGCTATGAACAAATACACATCATCATCATCATCATCGACATCATCACAGATCTTTCACATTCATATATACATTTATACATATAATATAGCAACTGTTTAACCAAGAGAACACCCAGCGCACCAAGTGGTGGGTTTGATCATTTTGATTACACAGTACGGGCTGAGTGAGCCGTCTTAGTATTATAGGAAGTGACGTCACGATAGAATAATAGCTCCGTGGTGAATCATTTCCGGTTCTCTATTGAATAAAACGGAGAATAAATAAATTGAATAAAATATAATCCAGTTGGAGAGAAAATGATGGGTTCAAGTACAACAATCGATAAACACAATCCAGGCTAAAAAAATAAAACATGACTACCAATTCTGAGCTGAAGCTGCTATTATTCCGATAATCCAATCCATCTTTTCGCAGAAGCTGCCCACATCTCCTATATAATGCATTACTCAATGTGAAATTGATAGACTTTGACTGGAAAACACAACAATAAATTCTATTTTGCAGAAAACATCGAAAATGATTTGTCGATTCTTTTGCACCTGAACTCTTCAAATACAATTTGGCAATTAATTAAAATTTAAGTAATAACTGGACTTATGAAGATATAATTTTCTCATTGAATGTAAAGTAGCTTCCTTCAAATTAGCCTGATGAATGAATGTGCATGGTTAAATATCACTTTGAGACTAACATTAAATGTAAAATAATCTTATGCAATTAAACTGCCATATATACTTAATAAAGTAATCCCAATAAATATGATAATTAGCTCAATTTAATTGACTGTTGTGCAGTCCAATGGTTTTGCGTTTCTGTAATTTTTGTAGCAACATACATAAAGTTGATTGTTCTAAATTACCTTAAATTCGTTTGAAGTAAATTTTATTATGAACGGCTAAATTTGGAGGTATTTGAAGTGAAAGCATAGAAAGTTAATTTCGGTGTGCACATAACATCTCCCACACCATAGACTTCATCAGTAACAGGATACATTCAATTGTCTTATGGCCCTGTCACACTACGCCGTAACGACGTCAGCGTAGGGAGAACATGAAAAACGTCGAACTTCTCGGCATAGTATGCAAATTTGGGCACAAGTTGAACGTGGATGCAGCGTAGTTAACAAGAGCGTAACGTCGGTAAAGCATAGTGATATCATCATTCAACGAGAGAGGACGACGTCATTATGCTCACGGAACACTATGTACATTATTCCATTGCCAGAACTATGTGACGTTACATAACGTCATGACACGGTGGCGAAATGCTGAAAGTACATTGGACATATGTTCGGCGTACGTTCTCCTGACATTCTCCTGACATTCCCATTACGCCGCGTGGATGTTTCCACCGGCTTTACTGTGGGTCAACATAGTGGAACGTAGTGAGCAGCGTTTGACTCACGTCCGTTTAACGTCATTGACCTTCACCGAACATGTACAGAACGTATGGTGAACGTAAACCCTTACGTTCGAGTTACATCAAAAGTTTTGAACAGGTTCAAAACCTTGACACGCGCCGACATAACGTGACGTAGCTCGATGTCAGTCTAACGTCATTCTGACATCATCATAACGTAACCCAATGTACATCAACGTAATGACGAAACGTGAGCGCGTCAGACTTACGTTGGCTCGTTACGTCGTAGTGTGACAGGGGTATTAGGTTCACCATTTATTCATTAAAATAATGCTGAATTGCATGTAGCCTAGTGAAAACATCGATGAGAATTTCTAATCTAACTCTGATAATTACAATCACTTACAGATTGGAAACAGGGTTTGTGAATCGTTGCCTTTGTCCATATTGGCTAAGTTTGTGGGGGTGGGGGGATCGGGGTGTTTTTCTAATCCGCATGACTACTATGGTTGCACCCTTCTGCTCAACTTTGATATGGGTCATTCTCTGAATCTGGGCACCACATATTTAGTTTCCACGTTACGACGGTGATAATTACTTTGTTAATTCTTTTTTGTTTTTGTTTTTTTGGTAGCAACTCAAATAATTACTATTGCCTCTGTGTGTTAAAGTTTCATAGTCCGATGGTTTTGAGTTTCTCTAATTTTCTGAGATAAACATATTAACTTGATCATTATAATCCGCCTTACTTTAGTTTGAAGTAACTTTTATTTTAAATCACTAACTTTTGAGATATTTGAAATGAAAACATGCTAAATTAATTTTGGCAAGCTTGCCAAAACTCTATCACCATAGGCTTCTGCAGTAACAGGTTCTATTAATTGACTCAGTATCCCCTTATATGTGACGACGCATGTTTAATAAGTGCACCAGCATCTAAGCTAGATATGTAGAATCAAATCAAGATAATTGTTTTGGTTTTGAAAATTGTATGTTTTCATCGGACTATGCAGCTTTAAGTATGGTAGCGATACTACATGTATTTTGAATTTATGCCACAAATTGTATCAAGCGTTTGCTTGTATGATTTTGTGCTAAAGTGAAAATGTGAAAATTGACACATCGGCACCAGGCATTTACCTAAACCTTCTTAAAAACCTTTTTCTTGCAAGTAATAATCTTGTTTGCTTAACTGATAATCAAGATAATCTTATTTAGATTTGTTGTGTATGCTAAAATGATTTTCTGCATGTGTCTTCGATTTCCATGTTACGCAAGTGATATTAATGTATTGTCTAATATCAAAATTAAAAAGTGAAATAGCTACTTTTTTTTTCAACTCTGACATATGCACAACATGTCAACCTGCATATGAGCATGGATTCCGCTATTATTTCAAACGATTTCTGCTATTATTTGGAAGGTTTTCACTTTGGGTTTCCACGTCACATATTAGTACGCAGTTTCAGAGAATGACCCAGATCAGAGCCTTGGGGCCTGGCCCTCTGTGTTGTCTGCCATCTAGCGGGCGGTGGTGTGGGTGGGAGGAGGGGTAAGGGGGGATCTGTGTTCAGCACCAATGCTCAATAGTTAAGTCTACGCAATCTGAGTGATGCATACTAAGCACAGTATATAACTTACTCTTGTCTATAATCTGTGTTAGACCAGACAGGGTGGCCGAATGAGTTGAGCATCAGTCTCCTGTTTTGGGAGATCGGGAGATCCGAACCCATGGGTTTGTGGGTTCGAACCCTGGTCGAGTCAAACCAATGACCTAAAAATTGATAGTCACTTCCTAGCCTGCCACTCGGCATTAATAGGATAGGGGAAGGACTGGTTGGCTCAGTGTCAGGATAAGGTGACTGAGTAGGATATCAGCTCATGGTTGCAGCAGCCTGATCTCCCAGTGAGGCAGCACTATAAAGTCACCATGAGCACGTACTGTACAAGTCGATACCTGTCCTGATATAACCTTAGATGTTGCCAGGACGTAAAACAACAAACAAATTAATCTATGTTAAATAACTGAATAGCGTTAAATAGCTCCCAGCTGGTAGATAAAACATTCACCGCTATCCAGAGTAGGCGTGAATAACAACCCCGCCTAAATCCCAGCAAAACCCGCTTCAGCCGGAATTAACTATAAACAATCTGTGGAGGTGGTGGTTCCTGCATGCAGTATTTATCTCTATTGGCGTAAAGTTGAGAAATTGGGAGAGAATGCAAAAAGAACTAAATGGCAGCCACAGAACTTTGAACGTGATTTTAACAATTATTCACCTCAAGCATAGTGAGCTATGGTAGATAAGTTTTTGAACAATATATTTAGCATATTAGATTGCAAAATCATGTCATTATTTCGATAACCCGGCCTTGCGACACTTTTTATAATTAGGAAAAACGCAAGTTATAGTTATGTATTTTAATTAATGTAGAAGTCTTAAATGTCAGAGTATACACAATGTCAGCTCACAAATGCTTTAAACGAGGCTAGAGATGCTATAACCCTACTACCCTCTCTTACATCATGGGGTGGGTGGGAGGCAATTTAAGTTAGTTAGTGTCTCCTGGCTCCTCCGGACGTAGTGACAAAACCCTGCGGCGGCGTCGCCTTATATAGTGAATATCTTCTTCCCGAGAGGGGCACATCGGCAGTTCGAGCATACTGCGTGATACGTCATCAGGTTTTGTTTACCTGACTGCTAGCGAGGTTCCAAAAGACCCGCTAGTCGGCGTTCCAGTTAATTTAAGTAGTACTACAAAATTCCGCTAGTCGGCGACACAATCAGACGGCCTTAGTACTGGCATGCCGCTAAGCTGTATTCGTGATCTTAATTACCCGTAATGCCAAAGCATTACGAACAATGGGTTGTTTAGCAGCGCTGTCGCAGAGACAGTGCTGCGGGATTAAGTAACTGTCTGGCAAGATCTTTTCACCTAGCACTGAAAACCGAAATGTTCTGAAGAGTATCTAAATAAATGACAAGCCCCAGATAGCAACAAGCAAAATCCACAACCTTGGAGGTAGCATGGTTGTATAGAGGCAGTATGCGTTCTTAGTCAAAGCTAAAATAGCAAACATGATATTATCACTGATTATTGATTATGATTTAATCAATTATGTTGGTTTAGTGACTATTATCTATTAAAAGTATTATCTATGTTGGTTTAGAGAATATTAACTGGCTTAGTGAATAACAGTGTGGGTAACAGTTGGGGTAGAGGTGTCCTCTGATATCCACAGTGCCGGTTAGTATGATTGTGTGGGAGGTGGTTAGGAGGATTTCCAGTATGATTATCTTACTAAATGTATTCAATGTAACTGTGGCATGTCTATGCAATAATCAACCGATGCTTTTTGTCTCGCTTGCGTCATAATAATAATTAAATGTGCATTCTTATTGCTAAATAGCCAGCATTCATGTCCATAGAGCCTTAATTGTAAGTTTTAGATAAATGAACTATTTATGTATATAAATATGTATATATATATATATATATAAACTTATCAAATTCGGTAGAAAAAATAGCAAATAAATGCAGCTGACCTAGGATAAAGATTGATTCCAATTGTTCTAAATAGAAAATATATAATATATAATTAAGTATACTAATATATCGATTCCTACTGTTCTAAATATACTATATCTCATATGTAAATCAATCAATCAATAGTTCCATCCTCTAGTCGAGGGTAAATAAGGATGCTAATATATTGATTCTGAATACTATATGCATATATCTACAAAGTTAAATCAGGATGTTAATATTTTGATTCGTACTATTTAAAATATAACATATTAATTATAAAATATATAATAGAATATGGTAATATCAATTTAAGCCAATTAGGCCAGGAATAGCGTTCCATTCTTAATAATCTAAATATAATATCTACATTATAATTATGTAATTCAGTCTGCCTACGAATAATATATAATATATGTACACTAATGTCAATGTAATACCGATTAAATGATAATAATTCTGTAATAGATCAAATATTTGTTTAATATTGCATTACACCAGCTATGATCAGCATATATAATCGATTTCTACAGCTTTCAATGTAGTAATTATGTACTAAGTAATTGTGTATGTTTATCGATCCGCATTGCAAGTATTACACGCCTAAATCTCGATTTCCTGCTTACCGCTATAAATAAAGAATAAATATGAAACATAATTCCCTATGCTAATATGAATATAATTCTGATGCTCAGTGCATTGTAATGAATCATTGCATCTGCACTCTCCCTATTTGTATGTATGTATATATATAGGCCCTATATATTTATATATATATATATATTTATATATATATATATATATTATAGACATAGTCACTATGCTATCATATCTTTTTTCTATTTTTCTTCTTGAAGATTTATACTGCCTATCATGGATAAGTCTGAATAGACTTGTTTTCACCATTATACAGTTTGTCGATAGAAAGCCCAAGCCTACACTTTTACCAACCCAAGGAATTTTTACCCTCCCACACCACATATACATGGTATGAGAGCAACTGGCCTTTGATGACGCTGTAAGTTATACACAGCGGTGGAAATCCAAATTGCTAGAGGTGGGGGCACTATATTATATATGCTATTAAGTGCTATATGGATATTTATCTATTTACATGGCAATTCCATTTGCCTCCGTGTATCCATCAATTCTTTAAGCTGCGTTTCCATGTGTTTAAAAAAACCAATGTAGGATACTTCTTATACGTCACTTCCAAAATACAACTATTGGTGTCCAGTCCCCACCCACACACACACATGCACCAGCTCCCTCAGTTCTTTAGCCTACATTGTATTCTCTTGACTTATCTATACCATTCCTCCCCCACCACACCCCCTGAAGCAGGTTCGTCAGTTTTCTTCCATACATTGCATTGCCTTTCCTCACCTATATCATTCTTACCCCCCACATACATCCCCCTGAACCAAATCTGTCGGTTCTTTACCCTACATTGCACTGTCTTCACTCACCTCTACCCACGCATATCGAGGACCAGGTATGTCAGTTCTTTGCCCTACATTGCATTGTCTTCACTCAGATGTACCTTCCCTACGCCCACACCTATCCAGGACCAGGTCTGTCAGTTCGTTACTTTGCATTGCGTTGTCTTTAATCATCTATGCCATTCTTCTCCCCACTCCCTCTTGAATCAGGGCCATCTGTTCTTTATCATACATTGCATTGTCTTTACTCACTTGTACCACCCCCCACACCTCACTTTTACCACCCCCGCACCTCCATGAACCAGGTCTGCCAGTTCTTTACCCTACATTGCATTGTCTGTACTCACCTATGTGAGTCCTACCCCCCATACCCCCATGAACCAGCTTTGTCAGTTCTTTACCCTACATTGCATTGTCTTTACTCACCTATGCGAGTCCTACCCCCCTACCCCCATAAACCAGGTCTGTCAGTTCTTTACCCTACATTGCATTGTCTTTACTCACTTGTACCAAATCTGTCAGTTCTTTACCCTACATCACATTGTCTTTACTCACCTATGCGAGTCCGACACCACATACTCCCATGAACCAGGTCTGTCAGTTCTTTACCCTGCATTGCATTGTTTTCAATCACATACAACACTCTTCTCCCCACTCCCTCTTGAATCAGGCCCGTCAGTTCTTTACCCCACATTGCATTGTCTTTACTCAACCCCCCCCCCCCCACCTCATCTCTGCAGCTTCTTCATCATCGGGGAGACTAACGGCCGGATCCGCACTTCAAAGCCGCTCGACTACGAAGCTAAGAAGCAACACATCCTGCTGGTGACGGCCAATGACAAGGGGAACGACCAGCGCGCCTCCGTCGTGCCCGTCACCATCAACGTCGTGGACGTCGAGGACGTCGTCCCGGTCTTCCCGAAGAGGCTCTACGTGGCCCAGGTTCCCGAGAACGCGGTGAACTTCCTTGTAACCGAAGTCGAGGTGAGGCTTCACTTTATTCATGTTATTCTTGATTTTATTGTTTTTGTTGCTGTTGTTGTCATTTCTTTGATTTCACTTTGTTCATGTTCTTCTTGACTTTTGTTGTTGTTCTCATTATTTTGATTTCACTTTTCTTTTTTTGTGTTTTGTGAGTGTGTCATGATTTATTTAGCCTGTCCATAATGAGTAAGTCGCATCATGGCTTGTTTTCACCACTGAACAGCAATAGTCTCAATTTGATAGTTGCCTTGTTATCTTAACTGTTAATGTTAGTGGCTAGCCTTCTTCATTTGTCGCTTCCTAGCCTGGTGCTCGGCATTATTAGGATAGGGCAAGGACTGGTTGGCTCAGTGTCAGGATAATGTGACTGAGTGGGATATCAGGTCATGGTACTGGTGGCCTGGTATTCTAGTGGGCAGCATTATAAAGTTGCCATCACTGCTCACTGTCATAAGTCGGTACCCGTCCTGATATGACCTTAGATGTTGATAGGACGTAAACCAACAACAAACAAACAAATGATTTATGTTGTCAATTATTTTTTAATTTCATTTTCTTCGTTTCTTTCTTGATTTCTTTTGTCGTTGTCATTTCTTTGATTTATTTGGTGTGGGGGGGGGGGGTACACACGTTCATTCATCTGAATACAATCTTTTACCTTTATTCTATTTCCTTTAGCCACAAATTATGTAACTGTGAGCTTTTTAAATCCACAGTGTACTAACACAAAATTGATTCTGTGCTTTTGCAATCTGTAAAAGTGATGGTTGAATAAAAAACAAACAATTCTCGCCGTGAATATGGCCTATGGTGCCAGCAATCAATCAATCAATCATGCAGTGGCGATGCACCTGTGTTCAGCCGTGTATGACTACAGTCATGTCATCCCCCCCAACGTCATTCATGATATCCATGACCTCAAACAAAGTCCCTGAGCTGCCCCTAACCTGCTTCCCTCCCCACCCTCCTCACCCCTCCGACCAGACGCGATAGCCGAATCATTTCAGCGGCCATCTATAGCCAAAATAAAATTTTGTAAGTATTAAAACAATATATTAAAAAATATATAAATTAGTTTTTAATACAAAATATATTAAAATATATAATATTAAAAAAAACTCACATGCCCCTGACCTGCTGAACTCTCTCCCCTGCCTGCAGGCGCTGGACCAGGACCAGAAGAAGTCGATCACGTACACCATAGTGCGGGGCGACACGGGCCGCTTCCGGATGGAGGCCCAGACGGGCCGCCTCACCACCACCCAGGGGCTGGACTTTGAACGGCAGCAGAAGTACGTGCTCGTCATATCGACACGCGAGGCGAGCGGGGCGCGGGGCGCAAACTCAGGATACAGCGCCACCGTCTCTGTGGCAGTGCTGGTGAGTGAGTGGGGGATGGGGGATGAGGGTGGGGGGGGGGCTGGTGAGTGTGTGGGGGATGAGGGTGGGGGAGGGGATGGGTAGGGGCTGGTGAGTGTGTGGGGGATGAGGGTGGGGGAGGGGATGGGCAGGGGGCTGGTGAGTGTGTCGGGGGAAGGGATGGGGAAGGCATACCTGCCAACTATTACGATTTTGGCGGAATAATTACGATTTTTTTATTCTCATTCCGCCCTACAAATTATAAACATATTATTCCGCTTTTTCAAAATCAAATTTGAAAAAAAAATCCGGCCCGCATCCCGCGAAAACGGGTAATAATTTCCTTAATAATGTGCCTAAAATGTCTCTGAAAATGCACCAGAATGCACCATTTTTTATGTATTTTTCAAATTTGTCCAGGGGGGCATGCCCCCGGACCTCCCTAGAACTCTTGCGCGCCTCGCTTCGCTCAGATGGATTTCTATTATTAGGATTTTCGTTTAACAAAAGTTGGCAGGTATGGGAGGGGGAGGGTGGGGGGTGAGGGTGGGGGGAGGGATGGGGAGGGGGCTGGTGAGTGGGTGGGGGTGGGGATGGTGAGTATGTGGGGGGAGGGGGGATGGGACGGACAGGGGGATGGTGAGGTGAGGGGGATGGGGGAGGGGATGGGCAGGGGGGTGGTGAGTGTGTGGGGGGGAGGGTGGGGGAGGAGGGGGGGGGGCTGGTGAATGTGTGGGGGAGGGGAGGGGAGGGGCTGGTGAGTTTGTGGGGGATGGGGTGGGGGGAGAGGATGGGGAGGGGGCTTGTGAGTGTGTGAGGGGAGGGGGAGGGGGGAAGGGGGTGGGCAGGGGAGGTGGGGCTGGTGAGTGTGTGGGGGGAGGGGAGGAAATGTTGAGGGGGCTGGTGAGTATGTGGGGGAATGAGGGGGGAGCAGGGATAGGTAGGGGGCTGGTGGTGGGTGTGGGGGGGTGGGGGGCAGGGGAAGGGGCGGAGGGAGGAGGGTTGGTGAGATGTGTGTCAAGAGGGCGCGGAAGGACGGGAAGAGTGGGGTGAGGAGGGGAGGGGGGAAGGGAGGGATTGGTGGTGAGTGAGAATGTGTGAGGTGGAGGGTGGGAAGGGGAAGGAAGCGGAGGCTGGTGAGTGTATGTGGGAGGGAGGGGGAGGGTGGGGTGAGGAGGGGAGGGATGGAGGTTGGAGAGATGGAGAGAGCAGAGATGATGGTGAGTGTGTGGGAGGGTGGAGGAGGGGTGATGCGGGGGTGAGGGGAAAGGAGGGGCTACTGAGTGTGTGTGTGGGAGAGGAAGGGAGGAGAGGATGAAGAGGAGGGGAAGGATGAGGAGAGGAGCGATGGCGAGGGGAGTGGAGGGGATGGGAAGCGGTGGGGCGGGTGGGGGGGGGGGGAGGGGGCTAAGTCGAATAGGCTGTAGTAAGTCACTATGGCTTCCTCAAGGGGTGATTTCCGACCGAGCAACGACTGTCACATTAAATTAAAGTTCATGCTTATGCAAAATACATAATATATAATATATACATAGATTTGGCCACAGGACAAGTGATGTCAAAGTTATACAATAATGACTCCATAAATAGCCTTTAGCCAAGTTGTTGCTATTTTCGGAGACATTTGGCACTGTAATTTTCATACGTATACAAGATGTCTTCCATGCACCTACACTGTTTAATGTACATCATGCAATTCCAACCGCTCTCTATTCACATTTGCCATTTACCTGTTTTCAGCCCTCACAGGAATCCTATTTAATCGCAATTTTCTACATGTATTTCCTTTTTAATTCAATACTTGTTCTCCTTCTAGCTCCCGTCGGTAAATAGAATTCGTCTGATAGTTTCTGTGTTTACCCAAAGACCCTATAATACTAAGACGGCTCACTCCCTATCTCTCCCATGGTAATGTAAATTTTGCAGTGCCACCTTGTGGTGGGTTTGATCAGCCCAACTGCTGGTTGGTGTTTCACATGTAAACACATACAATTATATTATACATGAGATAGGTAAGTATGAATACGCATTAATATGAAATTGCTATGAACAAATACCCATCATCATCAGCATCATCATCATCACCATCATCACACATCTTTCACATTCATATACATTTATACATATAATATAGCACCTGTTTAACCAAGAGAACAGCCAGCGCACCAAGTGGTGGGTTTGATCATTTTGATTACACAGTACAGGCTGAGTGAGCCATCTTAGTATTATAGGGTCTTTGGTTTACCTTTATTTAAGGGATTATTAGCTGCTTTTGCTTTTCAAGTGATTTTGATTATTATTTCAATTCTGGGGGGATAATGTTCAGCGATGCTATCCATGTCAGTCAGTAGGACCTCAGATAGGCCCCGTTAGAGGGTTTGTAATGTCCTTTAGAGGACCCAATGTTGTTTATTTGTATAATTAGGGTATTTGTATAGCATATTTGTATAATACCGTATTCCTTCGAAAGAACCAAAGGCCTAAATCACCATCTCGGTAGTCCCACTTGTTACAAGAAATAACATTCCACCTTAAATTGTTTTAAAATTAGCAGAGGGATTTTCGTTAGATTACAGGTGCATGATCAACATAATTTTGAATTTTGATAAAGGTACGTCATGATGTATCGCCGTCCATTAAAGTTGCATAGTCTGACGAAAACAAAACATTTTCTAAGCCGATATATATTGACTTAGCTTTGATCTGATTTACCTGCAATCCAGGGAAAAAAACACGAAAGTTTGTTTTATTTAACGACGCCTCTAGAGCACATTGATTTTTATCATCGGCTATAGGACATCAAACATATGGTCATTCTGACATATTTCTTTGGAGCAAACCCGCTGCCGCCACATAGGCTACTCTTTCCGATAAGCAGCAAGGGGTCTTTTATATGTTCTTTCCCACAGACAGGACATCACATACCTACAATCCAGGATGTTGACCAGTCTCATTTCTTAACGCTACATAATTCAAAACACGAGGCGGAAGTACATAATGTGGAAGTTTTAATCATAGTAGGTAATGTCAGGTACAGTAAGTGGATAATGAGTAATGTCGAAGTAGAAAGTTAAGGTCGAGTACATTAATGAGATACAGGTAGAATCAATCAGGTCCGCGGGTCAACAATGTGGAATCAAGGCAATCAAGTGAGAGGTCATGGTTGAGTACATTAATGGTTGCAGGTAGAATGAATCAGGTTCAATGCGGGTCAAGTGTCAATAAGTTATACTGGGTCGGTCAATAGTTCAGGTAAATAAGTCGATATGGGGCAGGTGAAGAGTCGATAATCAAGGTAAGCAATCATTGAAATCTCTGGGTGACCCGGACCTCAACCTCAACTCATCATTAGAATTGTGGGGTCGGGTGGGCTGGTGAAAAGAGGTGTTGGCGGCGAGGCGTGTGGTGGAGAAGTGGCAGAGGGAGAGGAGAGCGGAAGTGATGAGGGTAGGGGGAGGGGACCAGCGGCGGCACCAGCGGAGAGGGGAGCCGGTGCCGCCACCTGGAGGAGAGGAGGGTTATAGGAAGAGGGCGGGGTCGGTGGCGCCGCCTGGAGAGAGTGGAGGGAAGGAGATAGGAAGAGCGGGGGGGGAGGGGGAATGTGAGGAAGGAGAAAGGGGGGGGGGGAAGTTGGGGGTGGAAAAATCCCGTTATACCTTCTTTTTTTTTTTAAACCAATACACTTTGCTACATTTGATTCCACATATCAAATGTATCTTGTGCACTTATTAAACATGTATTACTGCCTAGAAGAAAGAATAGGTCAATTTATTAGTTGCTGCTAGACGTCATACACTCTTAATCTGTCAAGAATTTCGGTGTGCACACTCAAATTAGTTTGCATATTTTCACTTGAAATATCAACAAGGTTAGACAATGTTATTCAAACTTAGCCCAAGCCAAATGTTCAGTCGATTATTCCAATCAACCTGATGTAGTTATTCAAGAAAATGCGCCAGGAACCCAAAACCGTCAGATTATGCAGCTTTAATTATTGTGGTATTATGGCACCATAATGAAATGGCTTATTGCCTCATGGTATTACTATGGCGGGGAGCGGATCCGGGAGCAATTGAGTACAGCATTAAATTCTTGTATTGTACACCTTTAAAATCATTATTTGGGGTAGGTTGATTGTCAATAAAGAAACTAGCCACTATTCGAAGGAATATGATATTTAAAAAATATATATATATATATTTGGAGATTAATATATTATAGATATAGCCATATATAATCAATGAGGAGTGATATGTATAGTGATATGAAGACTACCATATATCAGTGTGTTAAATTAATCTGCTGACACCAATTGTCACCTCTTTATAGTCTTAACCAACATTATTAATCTCCACCACCAACCTGCCCTCGTCTATAAATATGGTACGGATACAGTGCGAATATAATATTGACTATGAATACAATATGTGCTGTATGAATACAGCATGAAACAGGAATACATTTCCTGATATTTTCCTGACTTTTTGTTGACTTTTTTCCCAACCTTTTTCTGACCTGTTCCTGAACTATTGTAATCATGTAGCTGACCTTCTGTGAACCTAAACCACCTTTCATACCCTTTTCCTGACCTTTTGTAAATATGTGGTTGACCTTTGGTTAACCTACCCTTTTCTTAACCTTTTCCTGACATTTGCCTGACCTGTTCCTGATATTCTTTTTACCCATTTCCCGATCACTTTCCTTTACCTATATTTGACCCTTTCCTGACCTTTTCCCGACCCTTTTTCTGATACTTTTCCTTGCCCTTTCTTCTGACCATTTCCTGACCATTTTCCAACCTTTTCTCAAGATTTCCCTGACCTTTTTCCCGACCCTTTTCCTTGCCCTCTTTGCTGACCCTTTTTTCTTGCTCTTTTCACTGACCCTTTTCCTGGCCCTTTTTCCTGACCCTCTTCCATCACCTTTTTCCTGACCATTTCCCCGACCATTTATTTCCCTGATACTTTTCCTTCACCTTATACTTAACCTATTCCTTGACCCCCTCCTGACCTCTACCACCTCAGGACATGAATGACTTCACGCCCAAGTTCGAGCGTCAGGCCTACACCGCCCCCGACCTGCTGGAGACGGTCTCCCCAGGCACCCAGATCCTACAGGTGAAGGCGGCCGACAAAGACCCGAAGGGCCGCAACAGCGAGATCCGCTACGCCATCGGGTCAGTGAGCCCAGCGTCAGGCACCAACTTCTTCTACATCTATCCGGAGACAGGCTCGGTGACCCTCAGCAAGCCACTCAACACTGACAAGGAAACGTCGCGCTACGTCGTGAGTAGACCTTCATCATCATCGTGGTCATCAATCGCTTAATTGCAAGGGTCGTCGGGTCATCGCCAATGACTTTGCAACCAGTCATTTCCTGTTTTCCACTGTTCGCTAGTGCCCTCTGGGATTTACCAAACTCCAGGCCTGTCTATTCCCTGATGTTGTCGGCCATCTCAACTCTTCCTTTGTCCGCCTTGTTTTCTAGACGATTTCAGCGTGCCTTCCAAGATGGTTTTTGCCAGACCTGATGAACAGGAAATATGGAAATACTACAGCAGTTTCCATTTCTTTTTGATCCGTGGGATATCTCCCTGTGGTCCAATTGCTTCATTATATACTGTCTGTTATAAGTAATGTAATGTAATGTATAAGACATGCTCTGTGCCTAATTTGGTTCGGTTCGAGATGTAACTTAGTTGTAATTCCCAAGTTTTGTTGGTACACCTTTAAGCTTTAATAGTAAAACTAAAAGCCGAGCTAAACCCTGTTCTATTCTCAAACTTAGTCTCGGCTATAGCATACGAACAACATAGACAATTATCACACTTTCAAAATAGCCAATTATCACACTTTCATGATGTCACTTAACCGTCTATCCCTCTTACTATCCGTGGTCTGCTTCTAAAAATTACTCTCCTTGACAACTAGGTCACCGTGGTAGCCAGTGATCTGGGATCTCCATCCCTCAGCTCGACGTCCCAGGTGACTGTGAATGTCATCCGTAACAACTTCGCCCCAGAGTTTACACCACCGCAGTACGCCAAGAACATTGACTTTATCAAGGCCATCAACGAGGAAGTAGTCACGGTCACTGCACGCGACAGGGACACCAATGTAGGCGCTTCGCATTCTACCTGGATTTTCTTCTTTTTATTATTATTACTACAAACTATTTCTTTCAGTGATATTATTGTGTAAAGTTTCTTGCTCCGATGGTTTTAAGTTTTTGATATTTACTCAAATAAATATATTAAGCTGATCACTATAATTTACCTTACTTTAGTTTGAAGTAACTTTTATTTTCAATGGCTAAGCTTTGAGATATTTGAAGTGGAAACATGCAAAATTAATTTTAGCAAGCACGTCAACGCTCTGACACCATATGGTTCTGCAGTAACATGTTCTATTAAATTGACTCAGTAGTTGCTTCTGGGTGGCAACCCAATGTTTGATAAGTACATTAGTATGTATGTAGAATAAAATCTAGATAATTCTTTTGTTTTAAAAAGTTGATGTTTTTATCGGACTGTGCAGCTCTAAGTAATAGACAATGTTAGCACTTGGTGATTGATTGCTTCTAAGTATAGCTTATTTTGTCGATTGATCTGACTAATTGTCTGTTTAAATATTCTTTCTCCATATATATGACATCATTCATGACAAGCTGTTCATAATTAGGACCTATGTGACATCATTCATCACAAGCTGGTCACAATTATGTCCTATGTGACATCAATCATGACAAGCCGGTCACAAGTATGTCCTATGTGAGATCATTTGCAACAAGCTGGTGGTAATCATGTCCTATGTGACATCATTCATGACAAGCTGGTCACAATTATGTCCTATGTGACATCATTCATGACAAGCAAGTCACAAGTATGTCCAAGTGACATCATTCATGACAAGCTGGTCACAATTATGTCCTATGTGACATCATTCATGACAAGCCAGTCACAAGTATGTCCTATGTGACATCATTCGTGGCAAGCTGGTCATATGTATGTCCTATGTGACATCATTCATGACAAGCTGGTCATATATATGTCCTATGTGAAATCATTCATGACAAGCTGGTCATATTTGTGTCATATGTGACATCAGTCATGACATTCTTGTCACAATTGTGTCCTATGTGACATCTTTCTCGACAACCTGATCATATGTGTGTCATATGTGACATCATTCATGACAAGCTGTCACAATTATGTCCTACATGTCATCAGTTTTGACAAGTTGGTCATAATCATGTCCTATGTGACAGCATTCATGAAAAGCTTGTCATAATTATGTACTATGTGACATCATTCATGGCAGCCTGCTCACAATTCGGTCCTATGTTACATCTCTCTCGACAACCTGGTCACACATATGTCAGAATTCTAAATATAGGTTGGTGAGTCTATTTCACTGACGAATAGAGCACAATGTCGGGAGGATAGGTCAAATTTATGGCGAAACCTGAGTGGTATATTATGTCTGAATCCCTCGTGTATATATTGTATTCTCATGGGTTAACATCCATGTGTTGATTAGCGCCGACCCCCCACTTGGCCAATTTTTTGTAAGCGCCCACCCCTTAAACGCCCGCCCCCACTTTCATTGATTTGCCAATTTAAAAGCCCAGGAATTAACCTGCAAGAATACGGTATATATGTATATGAGTCAGTATATGAGTCAGGCTCACGAAAATAGGCCAATCGGGGGAAGTTGTCGGCGTCGAACATTGGATGTCGGCAACGAATGGCATAATTATAGTTTAGCATTGACTGTTGGAAAGTTCTTGAATTTATCCTGAATGTAAAGGTAGAGAAAGTACAACAACCCTCTTTGTTTCTAGGATAATTTAATATGAAACAAAGAAATGCACTACACTTTAAGAATTGCGATGCCAACATCTATTAGAGGTGTCAGCGTCGAGCATTGGCTGTCGGCGTCGAATGGTATAATTATAGTTTAGCATTGACAGAGGTGTTGGAAAGTTTTTTTAATTTATCCTGAATGTTGGCCAATTTTTGTGAGGCCAACTCATATATATATTATATATATGCATATGCATATATATATATATATGTGTGTATATATATATATATATATATATATATATTATATATATATATATATAGACACATGCATGCATATCACTCATAGGCTAAGCAAGATAAACCAAACCATTCTGATAGGCCTTCACTCCCCACATTTTTGCCATCGCAACAGCCATTGCCTCACCACAATCAATCTCCTGTTTCCGTTTGCCCTGACAGGCGCCTTTCAACAAAGTGACCTACGAGATAGTCGGGGACGGCAAAGCTCCCAGGTATTTCAAGATCAAGAAGGAGAGCGGCAAGATCACCATTGCGCGCAGCCTTCGAGAGGACCAGGATCTCAGCTATATCGTAAGTGCACATGTCATAAATCTCAACTTGACAACCGAACAACTACACCGGACTTGGTGGTCGAATCGGTAAGAGCACAAGGCTTCCTGTGTGGAAGGTCAGGAATTTGATTCCCGGTCGAGTCAAATTAATTACTTACAAAATTGGTACTTTTCGTTACATAGCCTGGCGCTCGACATTACTGGGATAGGACAAGGACTGGTCAGCTCAGTATCAGGATAATGTGACTCAGAGGGAAATTGCGTAATAGTGCTGGAGGCTTGGTCTCCCCCTCCCAGTCGAGTAGGCATGGGTAAGGTGGTGACATTAGGCAGTAATGGTTAATGGTGTAATGGTCAGCATACTGACCCGCAATGAAAGAGATGTGGGTTTCATTCCCGTTCTAGGTGCAATATTCCCCATTTTCATCACACACACCACCCCCCACCACACTTACCTAAAGCTAAAGTAAAGTCGAATAGGAGGATTATGCAGACGAGATGGCCGAATGAGTTGAGCATCCGTCTCCCATTTCGGTAGGTCATGGGATTCAAACTGAACCCTCGTCGAGTCAAAGCAATGACTTAAAAATTGATACTTGTCGCTTCCTAGCCAGGTGCTCGGCATTAATAGGATAGGGCAAGGAGCAATGAAATGAGGAAGATCAATCGCCAGCGATTGAAATTCCACTTGCTTAATCAACTAATGTACCCAGAAACAAAAAAAAGAAATCATGTATTTTTCTCCTTTTTTTCCTTTTTTTCTCCCAGGTGCGGGTGCTGGCGACTGACGGCGGAGGCCGGTCCACAGAAGGCCTCGTAACCATCACAGTGAACCGGAACCTGAATGTGCCTCGCTTTGAGCAGGAAGCCTACCGCTGGACGATTCAGGACAATGAGCCACTGTCTTCCTCCTTCCTCCGCGTCGTCGCCACCGACTCCGATGTTCAGGTGAGAGCTGCCCAGCGAGACACACGCCCAACTGCTCAACCTTTCTGCTTTCTAAGATTTTTTCCCGATTTTTTCCTTGTTTTTCACCAATTAAAAAAATGAATCTTCTGCTCAACCTGCTGCTCCCCGATATTTGTTTCCGATTATTCTTTTCCATTTTTTTTTCCCGATTTTATTTCTCCCAATTCTTTTTTTTTGGGGGGGGGGAGATTTCAGAAATTGTTCATGAAACCTCTCGCTTAATTTTTGTTTCTGTT
>CM059192.1:84422211-84480570 GCA_030323885.1 Branchipolynoe longqiensis
GTGGAGGTGTGTGAGTTGTGGAGTTGTGGAGTTGTGGAGGCGTGGCGGTGTTTAGACGTGGAGGTGTGGAGGTGTGGAGGTTTGTGGGTGTGTAGGTGTGTTAGTTGGTTGGTTGTTGGAGTTTTGCATCCTGGCAACATCTAAGTTCATATCAGGATGGGTAATGACTTGTGACACACTCATGGTAACTTCATAGCACTGCCCCACTGGGAAATCATACTGCCAGCACCATGACAAAATCCCACTCAGTCACATTATTCTGAAAATGAGCTAACCAATCCTCGCCCTATCCTATTTATGCCACGCACCCATCTAGGAAGTGACAATTATCAATTTTGTAAGTCATCGGTTTGACTCAACCGGGAATTGAACTCCCGATCTCCCAAATCGGTAGGTATGTGTGTGAGAATGCGGGTGTAGCGCTTTAGAGAATGCAGGTGTACATGTGTATGGGTGTGTGGGTATGCGGGTGTGTGGGTGTGTGGGTGTGTGGGGGTGTGAGTGTGTAGGGGTGGGGGTGTGGGGGGGGGGGGGGGGGGGGGGTGAGAGTGTGTAGGGGTGTGTGGGTATGTGGGTGTGTGCGTGGGTGGTGTATGTGACTCTGCTGTCCTTACCGACCTTGGAGCAATCCACAGTCGTCAAGGCTGGAATAGAAGAACCAGGTAAGGAAGGAGTGAGAACCCAGCCCCAGCCCTGGCGGGGTTAACACGGGGTGGGTGGGTGAGTGGGTGGGTGGAGGTGGGGATGGGTGTGGGGGGGGGGGGAGACTAGTTCCCAAACGGACGTTGTCTGTGCCTGTCTGCTCCCTTTTCCTCACCGTTTTTAACTCACGAGTCTCCGGACGCGCTTGTCTAATAGGTAGAGCACACGCCTCCCTTGCGGAGGACCGGGCGTTCGATTCCCGGTCGAGTCAAGCCAATGACTTACACAATTTATTCTTGTCGCTTCCTAGCCTGGCGCTCAGCATTAATAGGATAGCGGCAAGGACTGGTTAGCTCAGTGTCAGGATAATGTGACTTAAGTGGGATATCAGGTCGTGGTGTTGGTGGCCGGCTGATTTTCCAGTGGGGCAGCACTACAAGTATAAAGTCACCATGAGTGTGCATTGTCACAAGTCAGTACCGTCCTGACATGACTTAAATGTTGCCAGGACACAAAACTCGAATATCCAACCAACCACCCCCACCATGAGTCCACACTGTCAAATGGCGGTACCCATCCTGGTATTACCTTAAATGTTGCCAGGACGTAAAACTCCAACAACCAACCAACCACCCCCACCATGAGTCCATACTGTCACATGACGGTACCCATCCTGGTATTGCCTTAAATGTTGCCTGGACGTAAAACTCCAACAACCAACCAACCGTCCCAACCATAAGTGTGCACTGTCACAAGTCTGAACCCATCCTGGTTTTACCTTAAATGTTGCTAGGACGTAAAACCAACCAACCACCCCCAAACCATGAGTGTGCACTGTCACAAGTCGGTCCCCCATCCTGACATGACTTAAATGTTGCCAGAACGTAAAACTCCAACAACCAACCAACCACGAGTCCACACACTCACAAGTCAGTCCCCGTCCTGGTATTACCTGAAATGTTGCCAGGACGTAAAACTCCAACAACCAACCACCAGCCAACAGCGTCTCCCCGCTGCGCGCGCACCTCCGCCCCCGTCTTCCCCAACTCCCACCCCACCCCACCCCCTCCCTCTACTGCCTCCCCCCCCCCACGTCCCCCCCCCCTCCCCCTTTCACCTGCCCGGCGGTTCACCGATGCGTGACGAGCCGACCAGTAGCCCGGGCACTGTGCAGTCAGAGACGGCCGAGGCCGGAGGGGTGTGCGCTTCTGGAGTAGGAGGGACCTGTGCACCATTTACCTGTGTGTGCTAGGAGGAGAACCTGTCCATTTTCTTCGTTGTCTTTTTTTTGTATTAAAAAAAAAGATAAGATAACAGACAGGTGAGTTTCATAATGATATCATATCTATATTCCTCCAGTGTGTTGCGGCGCGAGATGGGGGGGGGGGGGGGCGGGCGCGGATGCATTAGGCCAACAGCTTGGGGGAGGGTGTGGTAGGGAGGGCGGGGAGGGTGCGGTAGGGAGGGCGGGGAGGTGGGGCTACTCCACCACGGCACCTATGGTATGGAGGAATAATAGTAATAATAAGTACAGTAAAACCTCTCAAAATCGACCGACCATGAGACTGACTTTAAGTGGTCCATTTAGGGGGGTGGTTGGTTTTGGGAGTTTAACAAAAAATCATTATAATGGTATTCTATGCGCAATCGTTTGGGACCCAAATAAAGCGATCGATATAAGGGGAGTGGTCGATCGGTGGAGATGGTCGGTTATAGAGGTTTTACTGTATATATTCCCCTAGCATTTATATTCGTATAATGTGTTTTGCATCACATATGTGTGTCTATTGTTTCAATATCTACATTAAAGCTGCATAGTCCGATGAAATATCAAATTTTCAAAGCCAAACCAATTATCTAGATTTTGATTTTACACATCTAACTTAGATACTGATGCACTTATTAAGCATTCGTTTCTGTGTAGAAAGCAATACTGAGTCAATTTAACAGAACCTGTTACTGCAGAAGTCTATGGTGTCAGAGTATTGGCAAGCTTGCCAAAACTAATTGTCCATGTTTGCACTCGAAATATCTCAAAGGTTTGCCATTTAAAATTAAAGTAACTTTGAACTAATGTAAAGTAGATACTAGTAATCGATCTAATATATTTATCCCAGAAAAAATACAGTAATTCAAAACCATCGGACTATGCAACTTTAAGATGTCTAACCATAAGGTATACAGATTATCTATGATGTGTGTCTATGTATCCACTGTCACGTGACTCGGGTACTGGAGGAGGACACTCGCAGGAGGATTACACTGAGCATGCCTGAGTCACTGACAGTGGAGAGACAGGAGGAAAGGGTTGAGCATCACAGGTGCAGGAGGACACCCTGTCTGGCTATTTATGTGATATGTATTGTATTATATGAATATGAATGGGTGACGCACTCCTTCTCGTATATGTGTGCTTGAATCACATACATGTGTCTGCATTTACACAGGTTTACTTGAATCACACAGGTGAGCCTGCATTAACACATGTGTGCTTGAATCACACAGGTGTCTGCAGTTACACATATGTGCTTGAATCACACAGGTGTGTCTGCATTTACACAGGTTTACTTGAATCACACATGTGTACCTGCATTAACACATGTGTGCTTGAATCACACAGGTGTGTGCATATACACATGTGTGCTTGAATCACACAGGTGTGTGCATATACACATGTGTGCTTGAATCACACAGGTGTGTCTGCATTTACACAGGTTTACTTGAATCACACATGTGTACCTGCATTAACACATGTGTGCTTGAATCACACAGGTGTGTGCATATACACATGTGTGCTTGAATCACACAGGTGTGTGCATATACACATATGTGCTTGAATCACACAGGTGGGCCTGCATTAACACATGTGTGCTTGAATCACACAGGTGTGTCTGCATTAACACAGGTTTACTTGAATCACACATGTGTGCCTGAATTAACACATGTTTGCTTGAATCACACAGGTGTGTGCATATACACATGTGTGCTTGAATCACACAGGTGTATCTGCATTAACACAGGTTTACTTGAATCACACAGGTGTGCCTGCATCAATACATGTGTGCTTGAATCACACAGGTGTGTGCATATACACATGCGTGCTTGAATCACACAGGTGTCTCTGCATTAACACAGGTTTACTTGAATCATACAGGTGTGTGCATATACACATGTGTGCTTGAATCACACAGGTGTGTCTGCATTAACACAGGTGTGCTTGAATCACACAGGTGTTGTCTGCATTGGCACAGAGGACCCCACATTCCCACAGAGCTGCCTACGTGCACACACAATAAGTGTGCCCGCATGCACGCATGTATGTGTGTGTGTATGTGTGTGTTCCTGTACGTGTGTGTTTACGTCTACGTAGCATTGTTACCGACCCAATTCAAGACTCCAAACTCTACTCTTATGTTCCATTAACGCTATGGGAATCTTTACATTATTAACACAGTCACAGGGATCTCCCCGATGGTGCACAAGGCAGCGTTGCAACTGAAGCCACCGGCCACCTCACCGCCACCTCAGCCAGGGATTCCCGGCATTGCAAGGCGAGCGGGCTGGCGGGCGGGTGGGCGGGGAGGTGCCGGTAAAGGTTGAGGTTGAGGAAACCGGCGCCGGGTCGCTGGGAAGGGGCCGCCTGGGGTAGGGGCAGGCGGGCCTGTCTCAGCGTAACACCGTGAACCGTGCCGGGCCCGGGCTGTCTCCCTCCTTCCCCCGCCGCCGTCTACTCCCTCCCGCCCGCCCGCCCGCCCGCCCGCCCGCTCCCTCCCTCCCTCCCGCTCCCTCCCTCCCTCCCTCCCTCCCACCCGGCGGGCCGCCCGCCCACCCAGCCCGCCCACACGGATCCCCGGCCGCTCCAAGCCGCTACCGCCGACACCGCCATCGCCACCGCCAACCAACACCCACTGTCTGCCCTCATCGGGACCGGTGCCAGGTGGTCACGGTTGTCTGCACCCGAGGCCGGGGATGTGGTGGTGGTGGTGGTGGTGGTGGGAGGGTGGTTGAGGGGTGGGGAGGGGGAGGGGAGAGTGGTTGAAGGAGAAGGGGCTGAAGGAGTAGAGGCTGAAGGAGAAGGGGCTGAAGGAGAAGGGGCTGAAGGAGAAGGGGCTGAAGGAGAAGGGGCTGAAGGAGAAGGGGCTGAAGGTGAATGGGCTGAAGGAGTAGGGGCTGAAGGAGAACGGGCTGAATGAGAATGGGCTGATGGAAAAAGGGCTGAAGGAGAAGGGGCTGAAGGAGTAGGGGCTGAAGGAGAAGGGGCTGAAGGAGAATGGGCTGAAGGAGAAGGGGCTGAAGGAGAAGGGTCTGAAGGAGAAGGGGCTGAAGGAGTAGAGGCTGAAGGAGTAGGGGCTGAAGGAGAAGGGGCTGAAGGAGAAGGGGCTGAAGAAGAAGGCGGTGAAGGAGAATGGGCTGAAGAAGAAGGGGGTGAAGGAGAAGGGGCTAAAGGAGTAGGGGCTGAAGGAGAAGGGCCTGAAGGAGTAGGGGCTGAAGGAGTAGAGGGTGGAGGAGAAGGGGGTGAAGGAGAAGGGGCTGAAGAAGAAGGGGGTGAAGGAGTAGGGGCTGAAGGAGAACGAGCTGAAGGAGTAGGGGCTGAAGGAGTAGGGGCTGAAGGACTAGGGGCTGAATGAGAAGCAGCTGAATGAGAAGGGGCTGAAGCAATAGGGGCTGAAGGAGTAGGGGCTGAAGGAGTAGAGGCTGAAGGAGAATGGGCTAAAGGAGAATGGGCCCAAGGAGAATGGGCTGACGGAGTAGGGGCTGAAGGAGAATGGGCTGAAGGAGAACGGGCTGAAGGAGAACGGGCTGAAGAAGAAGAAGAAGAAAAGGACAAAAGAGAACGATGGGGAGAAGAGGGACGGGTTTTGGGAATGGTAAAGGCAGAAGGGTTAAGATAAGGATGGGGGAATGTGAGATTGAAATATAGAGAAGGGGTTCGAGAAGAAGGGGGATGTTAGAGGAGCAGTAGGACTAGGATACGGAGGAATATGAGGAGAAGGTGTTGGAGGAATCGAGGTTAAGGAGTTGGAAGAGAGAGGGTTAGAGGAGGGGAAGGGAAAGAGGAAAGCAACTAGGAATGGAAGGAGAAGGGAGGAGGAGTAACAGGGGCAGTAGGAAGCGAAGAATATGAGTAGAAAGGTGAAATAAAGGAGAAAAAGAAGGTATCTAACAGAGAAATGTGAATATGATGATTATGAGTTGGAGGAGAGGAAGCTTGAGGAGAAGGAGGAGGGGAAACAGGAGAACAAACAGGAATGGAAGATATGTAGGTGGAGTAACAGGAGCAGTAGGAAGAGAAGGAATATTTGTAGAAGGAGGTTTGTAGAAAGAGAATGTATGAAGAGGTCTCAAAGGACCACTGGAATATGAAGAATGTGTAGCAGAAGGAGGGTAGGGTTAGGAATAGGATTAAGTGGGAGAATGTGAGCATGAGGAGGCAGGAGAGTGAGGAGAGGGAGGAATATGAGTAGGATTTCGTTTCTTTCTTGAAGTATTACGTCCTGGGAACATCTAACGTCATATATGAGAGATATGCTCCAGGAGAGAACAAATGTTCGAACACTGCGCTCCCCAGTCTCCAGCCAGTTAGCAGTTCCTCAGAGCAGACTCAAAGGCTTTGGGGATCGTGCTTTTAGTATTGCTTCCCCGAGATTGTGGAATGCTCTGCCAGGATATATCACTGATTGTAAATCTGTTGGTGCTTTTAGAAAAGGTCTTAAGACACATTTGTTTAAATCTGCTTTTAACTAGGTGAAATGTATTTTCCTGTATATTTGTTTGTTATGTAAAGCGCCTGAGAACGTCTTGCTGGATCGGGCACTATATAAATGTTTTATTATTATTATTATATCAGGACGGGTACCGTTTTGTGACAGTGTGCACTCATTGAGACTTTATAGTGCTGCCCAATTGGAAAACCAGGCATCAGGCACCATGACCTGGGCAGGTACCAACTTGTGACAGCGTACACTCCTGGTGACTTTATAGTGCTGCCAGACTGGGAAATCAGGGCACAGCACCACAACCTGATATCCCACTCAGTCACATTATCCTGACACCGAACTAAACAGTTGTTGCCCTACCCTGGTATTAATGCCGAGCACCAGGTTAGGAAGCAACAAGTATCAATTTTGTAAGTCATTGGATTGACTCGACCGGGAATTGGACTCCCGACCTTCCGCACGGGAAGCCTGTACTCTATCAATTCGGCCACCGTGTCTGGTGTGTGCGTAGTAAGAATAGGTGCAATAGGAGGAATATGGGGGACAGCAGGAGAGGTGGAGAGAATTAGCCGGATTAACTTAAAAGGAGTGATAGGAGTGTTAGAATATGAGGAGAAATACTAAGAGTAGGCGCGTTGGAGATCGGAAGTTTGGTTCCCGGTCGAGTCAAACCGATGACTTATATGATCAAATTGACAATTGTCACTTCCTAGCCTGGCGCTCGGCATTAACAGGGCATGGACTGGTTAGCTCAGTGTCAGGATAATGTGACTGGGTGGGATATCGGTTCATGGTGCCGATGGCCTGATTTCCCAGTGGGGCAGCACTATGTAGTCACCATGAGTGTGCACTGTTACAATTCGGTACCTATCCTTAGATGTTGCAAGGATGTCAAACTCCAACAAGCTACCAACAGTAAGAGTCGGAGCAGTGACAGGTGCCGCAGTAAAATGACTACACATACATGCCGTGCCTCATCATGCCGTTCAATAGTTGATTAGTAACCTGGTTTATGTAGGAGAGGAGGTGAGACGAGGGAAGGGGAGGTGGGTGGGGGTGGAGGGGCGGGTTTAATTCAGGTGAAGCACCATTGATTTATAGATGTGTTAGTAATTGATGTGATTAGGAGTCGGAGTCATGAGTTAGCGTTGGGCAGGACATTTGCTGAATGGAGAGGGTGAGGAGAAAGGCGGTGAGAAGGAGTAAGAATGGATGCGAAATGGTTTGGGTGGAGAGGGTGAGGATATGAGTGGTGCAGTGGGTGGAGCAAAACGGGTCTTCTAATATATGTATTGTATAACGAGTTATGCCCATATTATTTAGGCTGCAGGGCTTTAATATCACCTGCCGTCTATGGCTGGTGGGCACTGTGCCGCCTGAACTCACCCGGCCGGGGTGGCCCGTGCCACATGACAGCAGCCAATCAGGTTCCGGGGGCCCGGGTGAGGCGACTTCGGGCGGCGCGGTCGCTATCAGGTATCCATTCGGCCAGAAATTTGATTTGATTTGAATATACATATATATATATCTAATATATATATCTAATATATATCTATATATATACATATATATGGAATGTATAATTTATTATGTGTATATAAAAGTGGCGGAGCTCTAACCTAATAATTATGATTATTATTATTTATTATTACTTCTATTATTATGTCCAATCATTGACGTGCCCGTATTTGCCCCGGTGTTGCCTACACCAGTGCCACCACCGGTCAGTCCCAGCTTGTGTGCTTGCCGGGCAGTCATTCTCAGCCCAGATTTCAAACTTTTACCGGTAAGCCTGTATTATGCTTAGCCATGATGCAAATAAAGTGTCCCACCGATCACCTCCTTGTCTCTCTCCCTTTCTCGGTGCCCAACTTGATATATATATATATTAAATTACGATAAAATGTTAATGTAGTCAATAACTGTAGGGGATTTGATGGGATTTGAGTGTGGCAGAAAACCATTTCTACCTCTAGAGCTCAATAGTTCTACATCTACTTCTACCAATTCTACTCTACAACTCTACAGTTGTACATATAAATATGCCTCTTCTCACGCTACACGTCAACAGGTCTACATCTAATCTATACCACTTCTACCTTTGCAAATCTACAGTTCTACACTTAACTCTACTTCTCCATTTAATTGTATAGCTTCCACGTCTACTGACTCAACAGTTCTACATCTAATTCTACCACTTCTACCTCAATAATGCAAGAGTTATAGATGTAACTGTACCACTTCTACTTCTACATGTAACAATTCTACATATAATCTTACCAATACTATCTCTACACCTATACAGTTCTACATCTAACTTTCGAAATTCGACCTCTACAACTCAACAGTTCTACTTATAATTATACCACTTCTACTTCTAAGCAGAATAGTTCTACATCTAATTCTACAACTTCAACTTTTATAATATACTCAACAGTTCTACATCTAACCTACCAGTTCTACCCTTACTATTCAACACTTCTACAATTACCTCTACCACCTCTACTTTTACTGGGTGTAGCAGCCTTCCCACCTGAACCAGACGGGATGGCCGAATGAGTTAGAGCGCCCGTCTCCTGTGTTGGTAGATCATGGGGTCATGGGGTTGAACCCTAGTCGAGTCAAACCAATGACTTACAAATTGATACTTGTCGCTTCCTAGCCTGGCGCTCGGCATTATTAGGATAGGGCAAGGACTAGTTGGCTCAGTGTCAGGATAATGTGACTGAGTGGGATATCGGGTCATGGTGCTGGTGGCCTGGTCTCCCAGTGGGGCAGCACTATAAAGTTGCCATGAGCGCGCACTGTCACAAGTCGGTTCCCGTCCTGATATGACCTTAGTTGTTGCTAGGACATAAAACAACAACAAACAAACAAACAATCTAAGCACAATACTTCTACATCTAATTCTACAACTTCAACTTCTATAATAAACTCAACAGTTCTACATCTAACCTACCACTTCTACCGTTATTATTCAACAATTCTACAATTACCTCTACCACCTTTACTTGTACTGGGTGTAGCAGCGTACACGCCGGCCGAGGCTGGTCAGCAGGTAGGGAAATGTGGATGGGTGGTGGGTGGGGAAGAGGTTGACCTCGTGTAAGGTTACCTGTACTTGGGGTGAAGGGCTCGTGGTTGAGGGCGTGACCGGCTTGATGTTGGAGCGGGATAGTGGGGGGGGGGGGTAGTGGGGGGATAGTGATGGTGGGATGTGAGGGGGGGTAGTAGTGAGGGTTGGGTTAGTGAGGGTGGGATAGTGAGGGTGTGGTAGTGGGGGGGGGGGGGGGGGTAGTAGTGGGGGGGGGGGGTAGTGAGGGTTGGGTAGTGGAATGGGATAGTGAGGGTGGGGGTAATGAGGGTGGGGTAGTGAGGTGGGATAGTGAGGGTGGGGTAGTGAAGGTGGGGTAGTGAGGGTGGGGTAGTGAGGTGGGATAGTGAGGGTGGGATAGTCAGGGTGGGGTAGTGAAGGTGGGGTAGTGAGGGTGGGGTAGTGAGGTGTGGTAGTGGGGGTGGGGTAGTGAGGTGGGTAGTGGGGTGGGGGGGTAGTGAGGGTTGGGTGTAGTGAGGGTGGGATAGTGAGGGTGGGGTAGTGAGGGTTGTGGTAGTGGGGGTGGGGTAGTGGGTGGGGTAGTGAGGTTGGGTAGTGACGTGGGATAGTGTGGGTGGGGTTAGTGAGGGTTGGGTAGTGAGGGTGGGATAGTGAGGGTGGGGTAGTGGGGGGGGTAGTAGGAGGGTGGGGTAGTGAGGTGAGTGGGATAGTGTGGGTGGGGTAGTGAGGGTTGGGTAGTGAGGGTGGGATAGTCAGGGTGGGGTAGTGAAGGTGTGGTAGTGGGTGGGGTAGTGAGGTGGGATAGTGAGGGTGGGATAGTGAGGGTGGGGTAGTGGGTGGGGTAGTGGGGGTGGGGTAGTGAGGGTGGGGTAGTGAGGGTGAGATAATAAGGGTGGCGTAGTGAAGATGGGGTAGCCAGGGTGGGGTAGTGAGGGTGGGTCAGTGGGGGTGAGGTAGTGGGGTGGGGTAGTGGGGGTTGCTGGGGGCGATACGATGTGGCGGTAGAACGAGTTTTTTGGAGTTTTAAATCCTGGCAAAATCTAGCGTCATATCAGGACTGACACCAACTTGAGGCAGTGCGCACTCATGGCAACATTAAAGTGTTCTTTTAAATCCTGGCAACATCAAAGGTCATATGAGGATGGTTGCCCACTCTTGTGACAGTGCCTGGGAGACCAGCCGTTGGCAGCATGACCCGATATCCCACTCAGTCACATTATCCTGACACTGAGCCACCCAGTCCTTGCCCTATCCTAATAATGCCAAGCACCTGGCTAGGAAGCGACAGGTATCAATTTTGTAAGTCACTGGTTTGATTCGACCAGGATTTGAATCCCATGATCTACATAACGGGAGACAGACGCTCAACTCATTCGGCCATCACGTCTGGTGGAGCTTCACGTGGATTGTGATTGACAGAGAGGAGTAGCGGCAACAGGTATACCGGTTAGGAAGTGGAGAGACGGGGGGGGGGGGTAGATCATGTATAAGTTGGGAAGGGTTGGGGCTGATGTTAGGGTTAGGTGTGTGTGTGGGAGGTGGGTGTGTAGGTGGGGATGGGGGTCTGAATAGGGTGTTGGGGTGGGAATGAGGTGCTGGGTGGAGGTGGGGTGGGGATGAGGTGCTCGTTGGGGGTGGAGTGGGAATGGGGTGAGGTGGGGATATGGCACTCAGGGTTTGGAATGGGGTGGTGGGTGGAGGTGGAGTGGGAATGTGATGCTGGGTGTAGGTGGGGTGGGAATGGGGTGCTGGGGTGAGGATCTGGTACTCGGGGTGGGAATGAGGTGCTGGGGATCTGAATGGGGTGCTGGTGTGGGAATTGGGACTGGAGATTGGGGGTTGGGGGTTGGAATGGGGTGTTGGGGTGGGATGGGGTGTTGAGGTGGAAGATGGGAAGGGAATGTGGTGGAGGGGGTGGGTGGGAGGGGGATGTGGGGGTAGGATGGGGTGGTGGGGTGTGGGTGGGGTGTTGGGGTAAGGATGGTGTGGGTGGGGTGGGGATGGGGTAGTGGGGGTAAGGATGGGGTGCTGGCATGCGGATGGGGTGGTAGGGGTGGGATGGGATGGGATGGGGCTGGGGGGGGAATTGGGAGATGGAGGTAGGTGGGGTGCCGGAGGTGGAGATGGGGCGTTAGCAAGGGTGGGGTGCTGTGGACGGGGTGTTGGGGTGGTAATGGGGTGTTGTACGGTGGGAATGGGGTACTGGGGGTGCTGGGTTTCGGCTGGTGAGGGGGAGGTCACGTGATGTGGATGTACCGACGGAGGACGAGAAGGAAGGGCGCGGTTTGAGGGGGGAGGGTAGGTGGGGTTGGGGGTGGGGGTGGGGGAGTGGGGGTGGGTGGGTCAGAGTGGTGGTGGGTGGCCAGGTAGCACGACAGCTATTTCAGGTCGTCACGCTCTGGTTATCATGGAGGAATGTTTCCTTCTACCCCCAATCCTCCCACCCACCCACCCACCCACCCACCCACCCATTCCCACCTGCCACCCCCTACCCCCAACCACCCACCGCCTTCCCATAGTGGCAATGCTTCCTCTGTCAGTCGTCGCTCGGGAGTTATTTTCGCACACGGCTGTTGTTTTTTTAAATACGAGATAATAACTCTTCATCTAGACAGCTATATCTATATATATATATATATATATATATATATATATATATATTTATCTATATATTTATATCTATGATATATATATATGATATATATATATATATTATGTATATATATATTATATATATATATGTATATATATATATATATATACAGTAATACATTGTCTAAGTCGTTGGTTTGACACGCCACCAAACAAAAATATATATGTTGCAGTTAAGCAATAAGTACAATATTACTAGGTGAGGTTGGATAGTCCGATGGATTTCAAGTTCTGTCATTATTTGAGATAAACACGTTTATTATTAGGTTATAATCTACCTTACTTTAAAGTTGCATAGTCCGATGGTTTTGAATTTCTGTATTTTTTATGAGATAAATATATTAGATCGATCACTATTATCTACTTTTATCAAAGTTACTTTAATTTTAAATGGTAAACTTTTGAGATATTTTGAGTGCAAACATGGAAAATTCTGCAGTAACAGGTTCTGTTAAATTGACTCAGTATTGCCTTCTACGCAGAAACAAATGCTTAATAAGTGCATCAGTATCTAAGTTAGATATGTCAAATCAAATCTATATAATTGGTTTGGTTTTGAAAATTTGATATTTAATCGGATTATGCAGCTTTAAGGTTGAAGTAACTTTCATCATGAATGGTTACCTTTTTGGATATTTAATTTTATAACGCGCCAAACTAATTTTGAATAGACACACTCATATCAGGACGGCCACCAACTTGTAACAGTGAACACTCATGGCAATTTAATAATAATGTCGTGGGGGGTGATGAAAATGGGAAATATTGCGTCTAGACTGGGACTCGAACCCACATCTCTTTGAATTCCGGGCCAGTGTGCTAACCATCAGACCACCTAGGCTCCCTGATATCACCACACTACCCACCCAACCTGTCGCTGCGGCTCCTTGCTTGAGAGGTCAGTTCAGACTACTACAATAATAATAATAATACTGACACTCTGAGAGACCAGGCCAACAGCATCATGACCCAATATCCCACCCAGTCACCCTAACCTGACTCTGCCTAAACCAGTCTGTGCCTTATCCTATTAATCCTTAGCGCTAAGCTAGGTTGTGACAAGTATTGATTTTGTAAGTCAATACTTTGACTCGGTCATGGAACCTACCCACATGGGCAGCCAGCCAGCACCACTTCCTATTCTGGCACTAAGTCTATCCAGCAAGATTTGTTTGTTGTTGTTTTACATCCTAGCAACATCTAAGGTCATATTAGGACGGGTACCAACTTGTGACAGTGCGCACTCCTGGCGACTTTATAGTAATGCCCCACTGGGAGACCAGGCCGCCAGCACCATGACCTGATATCCCACTCAGTCATATTATCCTGAGACTGAGCTAGCCAGTCCCTGTCCTATCCTAATAATGCCGAGCGCCTGGCTAGGAAGCAACAGGTCTCAATTTTTAAGTCATTGGTTTGACATTGGTTAGTGATATATACATAGCAATATAGCATAACATATTTATATAGGATTTCTTTTGGGTGTTACTGTTTCACATCCTAGCAACATCTAAGGTCAAATCAGGATGGATACCGACATGGGACAGTGTGCCCTGATAGCGACTTTTTAGCGCTGCCCCACTGCCGTGGAGACCAGACCGCCGGAACCCATGACCTGATATCCCACTCAGTCACATTATCCTGGTACTTTGCTGACCAGTGATTGTCCTATGCTATTCATGCCGAGCGCCAGACTAGCTAGTGATAAGTATGAATTGTGAAAGTGATTGGTGTGACTAGGCTGGGATTCGAACTCCAGACCTCCCACGCGGGAAGCCCGGTATATATATATATATATATATATATATATATATATATATATATATATATATATATGGGTCACTCTCCTGAAAACCTGTCAGTATGGGATGGGATTTTAAAACATCAATAAAAAAAAAACCCTACTTATTTGTTTCCTTATACTTTACATATTTATGTTCAGATTTGATGTAAGAAATAAGGGAAATAAAATAAACCACATGCAAATTTGGTCTTTTTAGTTATGAAATGTTTTTTATAAAAAAACACACCATTTTACAGTCAGCCATTTGTAACATGACATATAGGACATCGTTGGATCCTTACTACCATCTTGTATTGCATTGATATATCAAACAAAGCATTTCCCAAATCAAAAGGAAGTATTTATTAACATGTATGCATGCTTACATATAAAAAGAAAATATTTGCTCTCTTCAGAAATAACATGACAAATTTCCGTCACAGATGTAACCATTTGTGTCTGGATGACACACAAATATTGTACACTAATTATTCAGTGAATACAGCATGGCTGGGAATTACTTTTTTTTATCAACATAAGCACTACATATTTATGCATATTATGCCATGATTAATATGCTTCTCGGTATGAAATTATTTAATTCTGCTTAGCTTTTTATTAAGCAGACTGTGTGGTGTCCTAAACATGTGTTACGTCTGAGCAACACATGTTATACTGCTATATGAGATAGCTTAATCATGGACTACACCTTTAATTTTTATCTCATCAATTTATATTTTACACAGATGTTAGGGGAACGTTCCAGCTTTCATTTGCAACCAAACAATGTTAGAAATTCAAATAGTAAATTGTAACGCTCCATGTGAGACTTTTGGCCAGTTTTCAGGAAAGTGACCTATATATATTTATATATATATAGGGAGTGCTAGTGATATATCTAACAATATAGCATTACCTGTCTATACATTCTTTGGGGGTAACCCTTATTATTCATCTGAATAATAATATTTCTTCAATGACAAAGTACTGTTCTTCCGACCACGCTCAACTTCATTAATTTACACTATTTAATTACAAGAACAATCTTAAGATAATAAACTATTGTTATTACAGTCAGTTAATTCAGTATTTGTGAAGTTTCTCGCCGGGTCAAGCACTAAGTTATACATTGATATGTAAGTGATGTCTTAGTTAGCTTTCTATGCAGAGTTATGTCATTAAAGTCTGGCTTTATATATATTTCAAATTTATCTAACTAACTGATTGTAAAAAGTTTGTTTTATTTAACGATGCCTCAAGAGCACATTGTTTTTTATCATCGGCTATTGCTTGTTGGAATTGTACGTCCTGGCAACATCTAAGTTCATATCAGGACGGGCACCAACTTGTCACAGTGTTCATGCATGGCGACTTTATAGTGCTTCCCCAATGGGGGACCAGTCCGTCAACACCTTGACCTGATATCCCACCCAATCACATTATCCTGACACTGGTCCAACCAGTCCTTGGTCTATCCGAATAATGCCGAGTGCCTGGCTAGGAAAGAGACAAGCATACATTTTTAAGTCATTCGTTTGACTCGACCAGTGTTTGAATTCCACGATCTACCAAAATGGGAGATGGATGCCCAACACATTCGGCCATCATGTCGGGTCAGCTAGGGATCCAGGTAAATTGTTAATGCTGGGTGGTTGTGTGTGGATGTATGTGGGGGAGCGGAGGGTTAGGTAGTACCGGATACATGTGATTCAGATGTGCAAGCACTCTTCTTTGTTACTCCGGTCGAAAATACCTAAATAACTTATCAGCAGCTACTGTGTGGTAAGATAACACCAACACTACAACTGGCCAGCATTGAAAACAAGCCTGGGTACCCGGGCTTATATGCTATGGACAGTATAAAAACAGCCTCAATAAAAAAATTCATGTTGTTTAGTATGCCGTTCTTCTCAAACAACACACAAAATGGCGACAGTTATTGCCTTCCATTGTCTGGCCTTATCGTCCCTGGAATATCTTCTATTTTGGGGGTAGATTAATTGATTACGCAGGGGAAATTTCAATCACTGACAATTGGTCTTCCTCATTCCACTTCTCCTTGCCTTATCCTAGTAATGCCAAGTGCCAAGTTAGGTAGTGACAAGTATCAATTTGATAAGTCATTGGTTTGACTCGGCCAGGGTTCGAACCCACGACCTACTAGAATGGGAGGCGGATGCTCAACTCATTGGTCATCCTGTTTTTTTGTTGTTCTTGTTATTTCTTTGTGTTTACTTGTCCTGATGATTGATGGGTCCTGTCGCTTCCAAACAAAAGCTCTCCTGGTATGCCCTTAGATATTGCTAGGCCCTAAAACTCCAACAATCGTGTAAGTCCCATTTAGGGTAAATATATATGAAGGGTTCAGGCGCAAAAACCGACAAATCCATTTTCGTTGTTTTTTGGTCAAATAGAATGTGTGTCATCAACATTTCCAGTTAATTCAAAACTAATATATTTATCTAAAAGTACATCTGACTTAAACTCAAAATCATGGAAATATGCAATGTTAACTCCTTTGATTTGACTGGAATCTCTGAGATCCCAGATTCGAAAAGGGAACAGGCGGACATTCTAACCACTAGTCTATAGACTACATCACGGTTCCAGCGGCGCGGTGCATTGTGGGATGCATCAGAGCAAAACAACCCCTCCAAAAGCACATGGCACATGCTAATACACTGGGTGCAGCTATGAAATGTGCTAGTTTCAGATCATCTCAGCTCTTGTTTGAAACATTGAATACCAACTAAAAAAATATATATAATAAATTCAGATATTAATCTTTTATCCAGCATTGCATTTACATCAATATAATATGCACATCTTATGCCATATGCATTTAGATTTAGACAGATCTAGGCACTCAGACTAGTGTTAGAGCCATAGCCAGAGTACTCAATGCATTGTCAATGGCAGGAGCAATCTCCATACAGAAAAAGTAAAATATTGATAAAACCACACGACCTAGAGACAAACCGCTTGGAACACATACAGAAAACATGTTTATCAAAAAGATTATATTAAATTGATAAGGTTAGGGTTTAGGATTTCTATTAATTTTGAATAAAACTGACGCTATTCACTGCGTGTATAGGCAAACTCAATGGCCGTACGCCGTTGCTTTGCTCCCAACGCCGCTTTCAGCGCATGTGCAGTCGGAACCGTGATCTAGTTTATTCGGTCTGTTACTGTGGTATGTGGATGGCCTTGGGCCAGGAACCAGTCTAAGACTGGCAGCAGGTCCCGGATGTGGCAGTCTAGTCTGGTCCCCGCATTCAGTGACACTGAGAGTGCTACCCCTTTGTGTGGACAAGAGGTTGTACACAGGGAGTCGGTGGTGGTATTTTTGTTGTGGTGGGGGGGGGGGAGTTTTCTCTGAGTCAGTAGGGACAATTCTATCTGCCACCGGACGCCATGGCCGAATCGGTAGAGCGCAGGTCTCCCATGCGGGAGATTGGAAATGAATCTGTGGGAGATCGACGGAAATCCCGGTCGAGTCAAACCAATCAATGACTTACAAAATTGATACTTGTTACTTCCTAGCCTGGCGCTCGCCATTAATAGGATTTGGCAAGGACTGGTTAGATCAGTGTCAGAATAATGTGCCTGAGTGGGTTATCGGGTCATGGTGCTGGTTGCCAGATTTTCCAGTGGGGCAGCACTATAAAGTCACCATGAGTGTGCACCGTCACAAGTTGGTCTCGCCCTGATTAAATGTTTCCAGGATGTAAAACTACCAACCAATCCACGCCCATTAATCCCACCCCTCCACCGCCACCGCCACAGCCACCACCACCGCCATCCCCACCTCCACCCCCACCCCCACCCCCACCTCCACCGCCACCACCACCTCCACCCCCACGTCCACACCCACGTCCACCGCCACGTCCACCGCCACCACCACCGCCACCCCCACCCCCACCTCCACCGCCACCACCACATCCACCCCCACGTCCACCGCCACCACCACCACCACCCCCACCCCCATCTCTACCGCCACTGCCACCCCCACCCCCACCACGACCGGAACCACCACCTCCACCACCACCTCCACCACCACCTCCACCCCCACCACCACTGCCACTGCCACCACCAACCGCCACCACCACCTCCAATGCCACCGCCACCGCCACCACCACCTTCACCAACACCTCCACCCCACCACCACCTCCACCCCCCACCACCCTCAACCCCAACCACACTGCACTGCCACCACCACCGCCACTACCACCTCCAATGCCACCGCCACCGCCACCACCACCGCCACCACCACCTTCACCACCACCTCCACCCCACCACCACCTCCACCCCACCACCACCTCAACCCCACCACCACTGCTACTGCCACCGCCATCGCCACCACCACCGCCACCACCACCTCCACCACCTCCACCACCACCCACCTCCACCCCACCACCACTGCCACTGCCACCATCATCCTGCCACCTCACCACCCTCACTCCACCCACTACCACACTGCCACTTCACTGCCCTCACTTCCACCGCCACTACCATCACTGCCACGCACTGCCAACTGCCACCGCCACCACCACCACTGCCACTGCCACCACCACCACTGCCACTGCCACTGCCACCACCACCACTGCCACTGCCACCACCACCACTGCCACTGCCACCACCACCACTGCCACTACCACTACCGCTACCACCACTCGCACCGCCCCTACCACCACTTCCACCGCCACCACTGCCATCACTGCCACCGCCACCACCGCCACTGCCACCGCCACCACCACCGCCACCACCACCTCCACCACCACCCCCACCCCCACTCTTCAGATATCTCCAAATAACCCTTTAATTTAAAACTCGCATCAAACTAAACTTGAATTAATATGTAAGCGATCAATGTCATATAGATATATGCTGTATAAGAATTATACCAGAATAATAGCTCAGAATAAACCAGACAGGATGGCCAAATGAGTTAGAGCGTCCATCTCCCGTGTTGGTAGATCATGGGATCGTGGGTTCGAATCCTGATCGAGTCAAACCGATGACTTAAAAATTGATACTTGTCGCTTCCTAGCAAGGCGCTCAACATTATTAGGATAGGGCAAGGAGCAGTGGAATGTGGAAGACCAATCTTCTGCGATTTAAATGTCTACTGCTTAAAACAACTAATGCACCAACAACAACATCTCCCTCCTGCTCCCCAGCAGTCCCCTCAGTCGGTGAATGCTGGAGCCTGGACTAGGCGTGTGCTGCTCCAGCCTAGTCAACCTCAGCTCCGATCGTGGCGCCACCTCTCACTTCATACTCTAGTGGTCACTCACTGTACAGCTAATAAAAACAGTTTATGGCAAAGATAGATAAAAGATTCACCCCCGTACTTACAGTACGTAGTCTAAATATGGGCGAAAACTGCTTTACTATGGAACAGAAAGTAGAATCCCTTGCTCCAGTATTAAATGGCTACTAATATCAGCACAGAGTTGGTGAATTGAGAGAGCATGGAAAAAGACAAAATGGCCGCGATAGAACGCCATTGATTTTACTTTTAAAGTTCCCTAAAGTTGCATGGTCCGATGGCATTTGAATTTTTATTTTATTTTTTAGATAAATATATCAAATATATCGTTATAACCTAGTAATCATGAGTCTGGAGTAACTTTCATAAAAAATGGCTAGTTTTGAAGCAATTTGAGCTGAAAGAACCCAAAATACTTTTGAGAAGCTTTCCAAAAGTCCTCGAGCTAAGACGCGATGACCGCGTTACATATATGGTAGTTGCAATGAGAGTATGGGTGATTAGGCCACGAGATTGACTTAATTGCTTAATGAGTGTTCCTGTCTCAAATTTGGTGTTCTATGGGATGAGGTAATAAATTCACTGATCATTCTTTATAGGCTGTTCCCACCATAGAGCAAATAGACATGGTCCTTTGACTCAACTCTCCTCATTTCTCTTTCCTATACTCTACCCTTTTTTTTCTCTCCTGGGCTTACTTCTCCCCCTGATCAAGGGAGTTGTTTGCTTGGGTGGGGCCCTGTACCTTATCATTTCTCTCGCTTTGTTCTTGTTGCTGAAACCTGCTGGACCCACCTTTACCCGTCCATTCCTCCTCAACCCTTGCTGCTGTTACTGGATACGAGTGCTCTGCTACCGCCGGACCAGATTGTTTCGGGGCCACTCCAATGCTTTGCCGTTTTGAATGTTGTAAAGACATCCCCAGCTTCTACAACCGTCCCACCTGAAGATTAATCTTCAACCAAAGATTGGCCCGATTTATCGGGGCCTTTCTATATTGCTGCAGTTCTGTAGCCACTAACCGTTGTAAGGTTACGAACCACCCCAAAAGATAGGAAGGGTGCGGATGGGAGCGTGTATGTGTGTGTTTGAGGGCGGGAGAGGTGGTGAGGGAGGTGGGAGATGTGGTGAGAGAGGGGGGAGTGGAGGGGTGGGGAGCAACCTATACAGAAATGAAGGGTGTGGATGTGGGCGTGTATGTGTGTGTTTGAGAGAGGGAGAGGTGGTGAGGGAGGTGGGAGAGCTCCATCTTTAGTATGTGTGTGGTGCAATGGATGCATGTTACGGTTGGGTGGGCCCGGTTGGGATGTGCAAATGATAATTAGTCAGCCATGAGCAGCTCAGAGTCAACTAGGGAATAGAAGAACCGAGTGGTAGTAGGGTGTGTGTGGGATGTTGGGTTGGGGGGTGGGTGGGGCGCGTGCCTCTACCAGCCGTTGTTAATAGGAACAGGCCCCGAGGGAACAAGCTGAGGGAGTTGTAACTGTACAGTCTAGGTGTTGGTTGGTTATTGGAGTTTTACATCCTGGTAACATCTAAGGTTATATCAGGATGGGTACTAACTTGTGACAGAGCACACTTATGGCCACTTCATAGTGTTGCCCAACTGAGAGACCAGGCGACCCATACCATCACCCGATAATCACTCAGTCATATTATCCTGACACGGAGCCAATCAGTCCTTGCCCTATCCTAATGATGCCAATGACTTGCAAAATTAATACTTGACGTTACCTAGCCTGACACTCAGCATTAATAGGATATGAAAATGACTGGTTTCGCTCAGTATCAGGATAATGCGTCATGGGGCCAGTGGTGCAGCACTATAAAATCGCCATGAGTGTGTGCTGTCAAAAAACGGTTCATGTCCTGATATAACGTTAGATGTTGCTAGAAACTAAAACCCCAAGAAACAAACAGATGCTACAGTGCTGTCCCACTGGGAAGTCAGGCTGCTGGCACCATGACCCGTTATCCCACTCAGTCACATTATCCTGACACTGAGCTAACCAGTCCTTGCCGTATCCTATTAATGGCCAGCGCCACCCTAGGAAGCGACAAGTATCAATTTTAAAGTCATTGATTTGCGTCGATGGTGGAACACTACAGTAACGGGCCCTTGCTGTGGGAACCAGTGGCTCTGGTGTGTAACCTCGGCGGCAGGTGGCCTGGTGAATAATTAAGCAAGCCGCGCCGGGCCATCTGATTGGCTCCTCTCCAAGCACGATTTGAAAATACTCAAACAGGTGGAATCTAGCGTCTCTGAGTGGAGAGCAACGTGAAAGCAGTTGAGACCGGATTAATAGGCTTGATATAAACAACAATAACAATAAGTAAAGTGTATGTCGGGGGGAGGGGGAAGGAGGGGAGTGAATCAGTTGCTAACTATGTAATTGTTTGTTTACCTACTTAGCTCATGTGCACATTATTAATTAGAACCCTGATGAGATCTGCGCTGGATGGGATGTGTGAGGCCTGTGAGGGTTTTGTTTTGTTATGTTAAATATAATTTAGCAATGACCATGATTGGTAGTATAAATAGATGGTTGGTTGGGTGTTGGAGTTTGACATCCTGGCAACATCTAACGTCATATCATTATTCTTTTCTTGAAGATTGTATACTGCCTGTCATGGGTAAATCTGAATAGACTTGTTTTTACCATTAGACAGTTTGTCGATAGAAAGCCCGAGCCTACACTTTTACCGATCCGAGGAATTTTTAACCTCCCACACCACATAGATATGGTATGAGAGCAACTGGCCTTTGATGACGCTGTAAGTTATACATAATGGTGGAAATCCAAATTGGCAGCGGTGAAGGGGCCCAGGGAATCAAACCCCTGACCTTCAGATTAGGAGTCTGACCTAGAAAAAAGTCAGGCACTCTAACCACTCCGCTACATAGAACAGCACATGGGTGGTTACCAACTTGTGACAGTGTGCACTCATGGGGACTTTATAGTGCTGCCCGACTGGGAAATCAGGCTTCCAGCACCGTGACCCGATATCCCACTGAGACACATCATCCTGATACTGTACTAGCCAGTATTTGCCCCATCCTATTAATGCTCAGCGCCAGGCTAGGAAGTGACAAGTATCAATTTTATAAGTCATTGGTTTGGCTCGACCGGGAAGCAAAGTCCCGATCTCCCGCACTCTACCGATTAGACCACCGCGCCTGGTACCATTCAAAATGTTCGGATGTGGTTGGCATCTGACTAGCGGGAAATCTTCCTATCCATGTATATCTGACCTCATTGCAATAGCTTTGTACATGTTCAGATCAATTAAATTAACTACATGGGTGTGTCTCTTTGTAGACAGTAAAATATAAGGCAAATATTTAAAGTTGCCTAGTCCGATAAAAGCATAACAGTTTCAAGACCAAAACAATTATTGAGATTTGATTCTAGATATCTAATTTAGATACTGGTGCCTTTATTAAAGATGTGATGCCACATAGAAGGAATACTGAGGCAATTTATTTGAGCCTGTTACTGCAGAAGCATATGGTGTCAGAGTTTTGGCATGTGTGCCAAAATTAATTTAGTATGTTTGCACTTCAAATATCTCAAAAGTTAGCCATTTGAAATAAAAGTTGCTTCAAACTAAAGTAAGGTAGATTATAAGAATATATTTATCTCAGAAAATGACAGAAACTCGAAACCATCGGACTATGCAAATTTAAGATAGGGGGAAAATTCAACATGGCCATGGCGATACAATGTATATGGTTGCAGCATTGGCATCATTGTAGTGAATGAACGGCAGATGGAGATAGTAAATATTGCATACAGATATAGAAATTTAGAAATTTACCACATTCAGACATTTAAAAATTAAAGCCCTAGTCACGCCTCACCGGATTGGGGGAAACAGACAGAAACTGAACAAAGTCCATTTTGTGGCCGTACAAGTTTTGAACATACACAAATCTAAGAATGGATGCCGCCGGACTGACGTCTATGGCTCTTGTCCAGTTTGAGTTTGTTTCGTCCGTTGGCTATCCGTTGATGTCCTTTTCATGTCCATTTCATCTCCGTTTCATGTCCGTTCGTCTGGCGGCCTTCGCAACACTTTGACACATTTTAATATATTTTGATACTTATTACCACCGGACTAGACAATTCTGTCCGTTGCTCAATCCGGTGAGGTGTGACTGGGCCTTAAGACATTTAGATATTTGGACATTTAGACATTTTTTACTCACAATGTCCATACATAGTACACAATGATAAATGCACCTGTTGACAATAGTAGAAATAATAGGAGCATATATATGAGTGTATCAATGTCAGATTTATTAATCTGTTCAAGCTATGAGCCTACATGCCCGTGTCGGTTTGTGCTGCCCTCTGTGAACATGACCTGTGTTGTGTGCACATGTGTGCACTCAGGCGTGACGTGAGCCAACACCATGCCTGCCCGGGGCACCTGCTGGAAACTCTCGCCACACACTGGAGCAGTAAAGACTTGGGCAGATGCCAGTAACACCAACACAAGGCCCCATGGTGTAGTGGTTAGCACATTGGAGCCTGAGTTCAAACCTCAGAGGTGCCTCTACAAACCGAGCGGGGTGGCAGAATCTGTAGACCGCGGGCTTCGTGTGTGGGAGATGGGGAGTACGGTTCTCGGTCGATCGAGTCAAAACCGATGAATTATCAAATTGATACTTGTCACTTCCTAGCCTGGTGCTCGGCATTAATAGGATAGGGCAAAGATGGGTTTAGCTCAGTGTCAGGATAATTTGACTGAGTGGGATATTGGGTCATGGTGCCGGTGTCCTGATTTTCCAGTGGGGCAGCACTATAAAATTGCCATGAGGGTGCACTGCCACAAGTTGGCACCCATCCTGATATGACTTTAGATGTTGCCATGACATAAAACCCCAACATCCCACTGGAGGCACTGGCTTCACACTGGAGCAGTAAAGACCTGGGTCCTTGCCTGTAACACCAGCAGAAATTCACTTGGAAATGGGTCATTCTCTTAAATTAATTAGGCGCTCGGCATTAATAGGATAGGGCAAAGACGGGTTTAGCTCAGTGTCAGGATAATGTGACTGAGTGGGATATTGGGTCAACATCCCACTGGAGGCACCGGCTTCACACCGGAACAGTAAAGACCTGGGTACCTGCCTGTAACACCAGCAGAAATGCACTTGGAAATAGGTAATTCTCTTAAATTAATTGGGCACTGAAGAGTGACGGAAGAGGGACGTAGCTCAGGCGGTAGCGCGTCCACCTCTGAAGGTGTCGGTAATTCCATCGATTCTGCTCAGTGTACACATTTGAAGTTTGGTCAAATATATCATAGAAGTTAAGACTTATCTTAAGAGGTTATACATAGAATTACATAGGTTGTATTGCAGTCAATGTTTTTCGATTTGTTTATTATGTAAATTAGGTTTTTTATACTTTCCTTGGGCAATTCCATTGTGAGTAATTCTCTTTATATTCAGGGTTTTACTGTTCATCTAAGTATCCTGGGAGTTTGCATTACAGGGATAGGGCATGGAGCAGTGGAATGAGGAAGACCAGTTTTCTATGATTAGAATTCCCCCCCATGTAATTAATCAATTCCATTGTGATTAACTCTCTTTATATTTAGGGTTTTACTGTTCATCTAAGTATCCTGGGAGTCTGCATTACAGGGATAGGGAAAGGAGCAGTGGAATGAGGAAGACCAGTTTTCTATGATTAGAATTCCCCCCATGTAATTAATAAATGTAATAAGGTGCAATTGAAGTATCGCAAATCCCACAAATGCCATCCAGGCCAAAATGAAACCATGACTGCCACATTTTAGCTGAAGCTGCCATCATTCCAATAATCAAATATCAGTTTTGTTGCAGGAACTGCCACATCCCCTATGTAATGCCCTGCTCAATATGAAATTATTAGACTTTAACTTGAAACATACAACAATACATTCTATTTTACAGAAAAACAATTAAAATGATTATTGTTTTTTGCGCCTGAACCCTTTAATTGTTCTATAATTACAGTGAAAAAGAAGCAAAGATTGACGGTGTGTGCGGTGGTAACCTTTTGCTTTTCTCTGTTTAAGGCCCCAGCACCACCAAAATGTAGACATTTGCTATTGGGAGTCAAACAGTGGTCTAAACACATCCGATTACAAAGTTTGTATTTGTTGTTGGTGTTTGTTTTTTTTAAACACATTCGATCAAACAGGTAAAATACAGCACAGATATATATGCCAAAAGAACATACAACTGTTGTAAAATCACAAGTGGCGTATGATAAATAAAATCAACAGTAAATTACTTTTCAAGTTAAAAATGGAAAATTAACTTTTGATAAAAACCAGTTTCTCTCAGAAATGTAATAATGAGTTGCGGATGGAATCGGAATGATTCCATCACACCCCCACCTCCAAACGCATTATCTCTAACTGGCTGTCGGGTGAGGACATCTCACCAAAATGTGATGCACGGGCAGTGCTCACACTGAGGCGGACGCCATCCAGCCAAAATAAAACGTGATGTGGTAACCAGGCATCTACTGCAATCAAATGTTTGAAAGTTAGTTATGTTGCGCTGTGTGTGTGGTATGGGCTGGTGTTTCTTAGTAGTTTAGTACATTGGGCACACACACAAACAAACACCCTCTTAATTCTCTCTCCTCCTATTGTGGGGTGTGGTGTGTAGGGGTGGTGGAGGGTCGTGCATACGTACATGTGTAAGTAGCACAAACACAGTACACCCCCCAACAGCTCAAACAGATACCACTTGCTGTCCTCGCCCTCCCACCCTCCCACCCTCCCACCCTCCCACCCACCCACCCTCCCACCCTCCCAACTTCCCACCCTCCCACCCTCACACACTCCTCACACTCCACACTCAACCCTCACACCCCACACACCATCACACCCTCACACTCCTCACACCCTCACACCCTCACACCCTCACACCCTCACACCCTCACACCTCACACCAACACTCCCACACACACTCAACACCCTCACACCCTTCCGCTGTCCCATCCTCCCACTCTCCCACCCTCCCACACTCACCCCCCCTTCCCACTCTCCACCTCCCACCCTCCCACTCTACCACACTCCCACACTCCCACACTCCCACCCAACCACACCCCTACCTCTACAAAGGTTGAACTTGACCGAGAATACTCAGTGAAATCTTACCCTCACAACAAACACGACCTCCTTGTTCGCGCCTAAACAGGAGGCGAGGTCACGTGACTGTACCCGGCACTGTCAGCTACAGGAGGTCAGCCACGCAACATCGGTTACATCAGTTTCCATCAGGGTACGGTGAAACGTCGGATCAGCTATTATATAAACACCAGCTAAATATTATGCAATATGACTTAAACTTTGGGGAGGGGGGGGTTGAGTTGTTTTGGGGGTATTTTCTTTTTCGTGAAAATAGGAAATATTGCGCCTAGAGTGGGAATCGAACCCACAGATCTTGCATTCCGGGCCAGTGTGCTAACCATTACACCACCTAGGCTCCCTCATATCACCACACAACCCATGCCTACCCGTCTATGCGGATCCTTGGCTCAGAGGTCAGTGCAGACTACTAGACTCGTCCCCCTGGAATTGTAAGTCTTTTAAATTGGTCAGTTAACGCTTACAATTACAAACATACAAGCAATACACTTACGCATACATATACAGGGTAGGTTCAACAACCATACACCGGGTATCTTGTACAGGATCCTGGTCATGGCAAACAGTGTCATGGAGGGAGATGAAATGGGAATTATTGCCCGTAGAACAAGAATTGAACCCACATCTCTTGTATTCCGGGCCAGTGTGCTAACTATTACACCACCTAGGCTCCCTCATGTCTATGCAGCTCCTTGCCTGAGAATTCACTGCAAACTACTACACATCATTCATCAGCACCGAACCAGGCGGGGGTGGCCGAATGAGTAGAGCAGCCGTCTCCTGTTTTGGGAGATCGGGAGATCTAAACCCATGAGTTTGTGGGTTCGAATCCTGGTCGAGTCAAACCATTTACTTAAAATGTTATACTTGTCGCTTCCTAGCCTGGCACTTGGCATTATCAAGATAGGGAAAGGACTGGTTGGTTCAGTGTCAGGATAATGTGACTGAGTGGGATACCAGGTCATGGTGCTGGTGGCCTGGTGTCCCCATTGGTAAGCACTATAAAAGTGGTCATGACTGCGCACTGTCACAAGTCGGTACCCGCCCTGATATTAGATGTTGCTAGTACGAAAAACAACAACAAACAAATAAACATTCATTTGCACAGAAGCATTGGTCTTCCAGCCATACATTGTGGACAGGTATTTACACAATTATGTTGATGACGAAAATAATGGTTAGTAACGAAATGGTGTTTGCGAAAGGGGAAAGTGTTTCGAGATATTATATTATATGCTCTTGAGTTATTTGCTTTAAATTAGTTTTCATTCGCATTTGTCTACCATTGGTAATTTTTGCTTGGCCTATTCTAGACTACTGGTAATGTAGTGGAGGTACTCTGTATGGTAGGTTCAATGAAGTTCACTTAAGTTCCTTGAGGGAAGAGAAACAGGTGTTGGTGGAATATTAGTGGTTAAATCGGTTAGCATTAGATGTGCTGTTATAAGTTGGTTGGTGAAGGGATGGTTGGACACTATTTTCCCACATAATATTTGGTAGATAATATTTGTGAATAATATTTGGTAAATAATATTTAGTAAATAATTGTCGGTACATAATATTTGGTAAATAATATTTAGTAAGTAATGTTGGTACATAACATTTCTATTTGGTAAATAATATTTGGTGAATCATATTTGGTCAATAATAGTTGGTCAATAATATTTGGTAAAAACGAATTGGTGAATAATAGTTGGTCAATACTAGTTGGTGAATAATAGTTGGTCCATAAAAGTTGGTCAATAACATTTGGTCAATAATATTTGGTAAATAATATTTGGTAAATACTAGTTGGTAAATTAGATTTGGTAAATAAGATTTGGTAAATAAGATCTGCAAATAATATTTGGTAAATAATATTTTATAAATAATGTTTGGTCAACAATATTTGGTCACTAATAGTTGGTCAATAATAGTTGGTCAATAATATTTAGTCAATAAAATTTGGTCATTAATATTTTGTCAATAATATTTGGTCAATAATAGTTGGAAAATAATATTTGGTCAATAATATTTGGTCAATAATTGTTGGTCAATAATAGTTGGTCAATAATATTTGGTGAATAATACTTAGTAAATAATGTTTGGTACCTAATATTACGAACCATCAAGAAGTGCTCTACTGGCCCCCAAATTTGCCGTCCCACCCACCCAAACGCTTTTAAGAGAAATTTGTTAGGGTTAGATGTCTGTGAACCTCGGAACATTCTGAACCTGACTGTAACTGTGACCAGACAGGAACAAAATAATTGCCAATATATAACATGTAGGTTTCGCGCTTACTCAATTATCATTTACCTAAAAGAAATGTGACTAATAACAACGATGCTGGAAGTAGAAGTGTAAGGGATTGGTTGGTTGGTTGTTGGAGTTTACATCCTGGCAACATATAAGGTCATATCAGGACGGGTACCGACTTGTGACAGGGCGCACTCATGGTGACTTTATAGTCCTGCCCAACTGTGAAATCAGACTGCCAACACCATGACCCATATCCCACTCATTCACATTATCCTGACACTGAGCCAACCAGTTCTTGCCCTATCCTAATGATGCCGAATGCCTGGGTAGGAAGCGACAAGATTCAATTCTTAAGTCATTGGTTTGAGTTGAGCAGGATTTTAACCCATGGTTTCGAATCCCACGATCCACCAAAACGGGAGGTGGACGAATTGTGGGGGGAGGCGTGTGAGGGGAGAGATGGTAAGGGGGGGGGGGGATTCGCTTAAGGCAGGAAATTCCACCAGAGCCTCTTCCTGAAAGATGTCCATCTCCCCAGGCCTCCCTCCTCATAAGGAACTGCCATGACATACTTAGCACAATTACCGCAACATGTCACGTGACATGCCGAGAATGCTGGTGGCGCCGGCTTAAAGCTGTATAGTCCGCTGATTCTTGGTGGTTGTTGGGGTTTTACATGGTAGCAATATCTGCATACTCCGATGATTCTTTGTGGTTGTTGGAGTCTTACATCCTAGCAACATCTGCATAGTCCGATGATTTCTTTGTGGTTTTTGGGGTCTTACATCCTAGCAACATCTGCATAGTCCGATGATTTCTTTGTGGTTTTTGGGGTCTTATGTCCTATCAACATCTGCATAGTCCGATGATTCGTTGTGGTTGTTGGGGTCTTACGTCCTAGAAACATCTGCATAGTCTGATGATTCTTTGTGGTTGTTGGGGTTGTACGTCCTAGCAACATCTGCATAGTCCGATGATTTATTTGTGGTTGTTGGGGTCTTACATCCTAGCAACATCTGCATAGTCCGATCATTTCTTTGTGGTTGTTGGGGGTCTTACATCCTAGCAACATCTGTATAGTCCGATGATTCTTTCTGGTTGTTGGGGTTTTACATCCTAGCAACATCTGCATAGTCCGATGAATCTTTGTGGTTGTTGGGGTCTTACGTCCTAGCAACATCTGCATAGTCCGATGATTCTTTGTGGTTGTTGGGGTTTTACATCCTAGCAACATCTGTCTCGTCCAATGAAAGCATCAGATTTTCTAAATCAAAACACTTACCTAGATTTGATCCTGCATACCTAACTTTGATGCTGGTGAAATTATTAGGCAGGTGTTGATGCGTAGAAGGGGGTAGTAGATACTAAGCCAATTCAATAGGAGCTGTTTCTGCTGATGCCTACGGTGTCAGAAATGTTTACCTGGTTGCCAAAATTAACGTTGGCAGATTTTCACTTCAAACATCACCAAAGTTAGCCATTTAAAATCAAAGTTACTTCAAACTAAATTAAAGTAGATTATGGTATTTATAGTGATCAATATAATGTAATTGGCTCAGAAAATGGCAATCACTCAAACCCATTGGACTATGCAACTTTAATCATAGCCGATTTCCATTACCAGCTGCGCCATACTCTGATTGCATTAGGAAGAAATAATATTGTGGGTAGCAGCTAAGTGTGCAGAATCCTCTGTGAAAAGGGTCTTATAAAGGAGTTCCATTACCAACCTATGCTGGCACTGGAAGAATTAGCATCGTGAGTAGCACTTCATCGTGCAGCATGGTCTGCGGAAAAGGTCTTAATTGAGATTACCGTCTCTAACCCGCCCTCTGGTGGCACTGAAAAACATAACTAGTGTTGTTGGGTAGCAGTTCACTGCCCAGCATGCTCTGTGGAAAGGGTTGTATAGTTGATTTCCATCCTCTACCGACAGTGTAATGTCGACCAACTAATGCTATGGGCAGCATCTCACTGTGCAGTACACTCTGTGGAAAGGGTCTAATAGAGGATGTGGGTAGAAGCTCACTGTGCAGTACACTCTGTGGAAAGGGTCTTATAGAGGATGTGGGTAGCAGCTCACCGTGCAGTACACTCTGTGGAAAGGGTCTAATAGAGGATGTGGGTAGCAGCTCACCGTGCAGTACACTATGTGGAAAGGGTCTTATAGAGGATGTGGGTAGCAGCTCACTGTGCAGTAGACTCTGTGGAAAGGGTATTATAGAGGATGTGGGTAGAAGCTCACTGTGCAGTTCACTCTCTGGAAAGGGTCTTATAGAGGATTTCCACCACTAAACCACCCTCTGGTATAAGGGATAAGAACTACTGTTGTGGGTCTCAACTCATCGTGCAGCATGCTCTGTAGAAAGGGTATAATAGATGATTTCCACAACCAAACCACCCTCTGATGGCAGGGGCAAGACCTCCTCTTGTGGGTAGCAGCTCATTCTGCAGCATGCTCTGTAGAAAGGGTATACTAGATGATTTCCACAGCCAAACCACCCTCTGATGGCAGGGGCAAGAAATACTGTTGTGGGTAGCAGCTCATTCTGCAGCATGCTCTGTGGAAAGCGTCTTATAGAGGATTTCCACCACAAACCCGCCCTCTGATGGCAGTGGCAAGAACTAATGTTGTGAATAGCAGATCACTGTGCAACATGGGTCTGTGGAAAAGGTCTTATAGTGGATTTCGACAACAAACCCACGCTTTGATGGCAGGGACAAGAACAAATGTGGCTAGCAACTCATTTTGCAGGATACTACGTGGAAAAGGTTTTATAAGAAGATTTCCACCACCAGTGTACCGTACCCTCTGATGGCAGGGGCAAGAACTAATGTGAGTCGCAAGCGGCTCAGTGCAAAAAAAAATGTGCGGAAAGGGTTGTTTTTGTTTTGTTTTTTTGTGGCTTTTTTTATTGAGGCTGTATTTATACTGTCCATAGCATGTAAGCCCGGGCACCCATGCTTGTTTTCAATGCTGGCCAGCTGTAGTGTTGGTGTTGCCTTACCGAGCAGTAGCTGCTGATAAGTTATTTGATTGTCTGCATTTCAGTAGCAGATAGATAGTCTGTTAGTACGTTTAGTAGCCTATGTTAGTTTTTTTGGACCCTCTTGGCATTGTATTTTTGTTCGATTCTTATTACTATGTTAGTTGTTTTCTTAGGGTTCTATGTTAGTATTTTGGCGTTTTCTTTGGAAGAGTTTTCCGCTTTTTTCTACTTAATTCTATACTAGCGTATTTTATTTACATGTCCATAGGCCTGTACGTAATAGGTGCTTGAGTTATGTTCGTTTGAATTTGATTTGATTCATATTGTTGTTGGATATGTTATCTGGCTTTTATATTTCCGGTTATCCCGCCCTGGGCTGTGCAGTTGGTGGGCCGTGACATATCACCTGCCCCGTTGTGGTGCAGTTCAGTTGTATAGAGGATTTCCACCACAAATCTTCCCTCTGACAAGAACAATTGTTCTAGGTAGTAGCCTCACTAGGGGAAAAAGGTCTATTGCCCGCCAATGTGTGAGGAATGTGAGGAATCAGAGACACTTTTGAAATTAAGACGTCGCTAAGTGCGACACACTAATTGACCCAAGGCGCTCTATTCAGAATCATGCCCGGCGGACATATCACGACATCGCCACTGGCATTTCTCTGTGAGGCGGCTCTCTATGCACAGAGGGACAGAGGATGAATTTCTATGGCAGGATGAAATAGTTCTTTGAAGAAGATAAATCTATACCACATGGAATGAAAACTTTGTATTCCGCAGTGAATGGTGTGTTATGTGTAAGTATATTTGTTTGCTTAAAGATGCATAGTCCGATGAAAACATAAAATTGTCAAAACCAAAACAATTATCTAAATTTGATTCTACATATCTAACTTAGATGCTGGTGCACTTATTAAACATTAAACATGTGTCGTTATATATAAGGGGATACTGAGTCAATTAATAGAACCTGTTACTGCAGAAGCCTATGGTGATAGACTTTTGGCAAGTTTGCCAAAAATTAATTTAGCATGTTTCCATTTCAAATATCTCAAAAGTTAGTAATTTAAAATAAAAGTTACTTCAAACTAAAGTAAGGTAGATTATAATGAACATCCTAATATGTTTATCTCAGAAAATGTGAGAAACTCAAAACCATCGGACTATGCAACTTTAAGCTAGACAAGTTGAAGAATAGGTGATGGTTTTTGTGTGCAATCTTCTCCTTTTTTAAATGAAATAGTTTATTCATAAATGAAACAAGACTATTACCATATGAAGAGTCCAGGCACAAAACCCCGTAAATGCCAATCTAAAAATGTAATAAAATTAACATATTTTTAACGGAAATTAATTTTAATTCTGACTAATTCCACTTTTGTAGTGATGACATGATTATGGAGCAATGACCAACAGAGTAGGAATGAAAAAAAAAATTGGTAGGTTTGATTCCAATATTTATCCCAATGTTTGGATTGGCGTTTACTGGGGGGGGGGGGGGTTCTTGAAGATTTATGCTGTCTATCATGGATACGTCTGAATAGACTTGTTTTCACCATTAGACAGTTTGTCGATGGAAAGCTTTTACCGACCAAAGGGATTTTTAACCTCCAACACCACATAGACATGGTATGAGAGCAACTGGCCTTTGATGACGCTGTAATTTATACACAGCAGTGGAAATCCAAATTGGCAGAGGTGGAGTGGACGGGGAATCGAACCACCGACCTTCAGATTGGGAGTCCGACCTAGAAAAAAGTCAGACACTCTAGCCACTCTGGCACAGAGAACACCAGAGGTTTTGCACCTGAACTCTTTATATATACTCGAATATAAGTCGATTAAATTAACCACCAAAAAAATGTCATCTTCTGAGGTTGTCTTATACTCACGATACCCCGCGAGGTAACGTGGGTGGCACCAAGGATGACATATTGTGGCAAGATGAGTCTGACTCAGTGAGTAATGATGACTCTGAGGACATTGACACTGGTGATGAATATTACAGTGATGCTCTTAGTCATGAGCAGGTACTGCAGTTTTTGGAGGAGTCTGCTGACGAGTCTGATGTTGATGGTTTTTGAGTGGCCAGTGGTGTTGTCATCTTCTTGAATATTTGTGTATGTGTGTGAATGAATTTGAATTGTCCAGTCAATAAAATAACGCTCGACCTATAGTTGGGTTAGGCCTAATTCCAGATACTTCCTTTAAAAATACCCCTCGACTCATTTTTAAAGTTGACTTATATTCGTGTATATGCAGTAGTTCAAATTGATTCTCCTTTGATTGCTGTATCAACATGCAGTATATATTTACATGGATATATACAATACAATGTAATCTATATATAGACACGCTCACTGGTGACGTCACTGTCACGTGACTTGCATTTCTGAATAGTTCTGGTTGGCAAAAGCAAAGCAGATGGGTGCCATATTGCATATGAACCAATAGAACAATATAGCAATTCAGTTGATCATTTTTATATTGTTCAAAAGGAGGAAATGTTCGAATACACTGAGTTTTAGATCGATATGTAACTTTATTGCAATACCTCAGGGAGTTTGATGCCCCTGCGCTGCAGAGTTGTAAACCACTGCCTTGTGGTAAAGGTTCTTGACAGAACCGAAGGCTAAGGGAGCAAACCCTAAACAGAAAACCATGTCACTGTGGCAGCATCAAGGGCAGTTGATGTATGGAACTCCCAACATCTCTCGACCAGCCACTGCAGGGACAAATAGTTTTGCACCTATCTGGACATATTCTTGCCGGTGTGAGACCTCTACTTGCTCCCTGAGAGAGTGCCGCTGGTAACTTGCAAAAGCCAGCAGCACTTCAACACTTTTGCAGGCAGCTTTCATGAAATGTTTCAAGGATACCATCAAGAGAAACCTGAAGCTGAGAGACATGCAGACCGACTCATGGACATGACTCTCACAGCAGAGAGCTAAATGGAGAGGGATAGTCAAGTAATGAAAGCAGTCTTTGAAAGCAGGCATCGTGACTGACAGCATGATGATGATGATGATGATGTATAGATTGTCAATCTGTTTGCCTACTCAATGCTTTCAAAGCATTGTCAATAAATATATAAATAAATAATATAGACTCCTAGCTATAAACCTAGCTGTACTTTACAAGTGATCTGTGGGGGTGGGGGTTGGTTGTTGGAGCTTTATGTCCTGGCAACATCAAAACTAATATCAGGACGGGAACTGACTTGTGACAGTGTGTACTCGTGGCGACTTTATAGTCCTGCCCCACAGGGAAATCAGGTCACCGGCACCATGATCTGATGTCCCACTCCATCACATTATCCTGACACTGAGCTAAGCAATCCTTGCCCGATCCTAATAATGCATCAACACCAGGCTAGGAATTGACAAGTATCAAATATCTCCTAAATTAGTAAGGTTAGTGTTAAGTTACTTCAAAGGAAGATTATAGCCTTCAAGCTAATATATTTATCCCACAAAATGTCAGAAACTGAAAACCATAGGACAATGATCCTTTAACGTTCCCCTATTACAAGTCCCGCAGACACAGCACCCTCCATCTCTCCCTGCAGCCAGTCCGCAGGGCTTAATAATTTGGGTCATGTGATCTTGGCCTGGATTCCTATTACACAAAGGTGCGCTGTATTCTAGCGAAAGGTTCACATTCAAGAAGTCTAACCTACATCGATGTTGCAACAGCTGGAGATTTTGAATCTGTCCTCAACACTCCAGCTTCAGCACCCCCTCCCCTGGAATTCCTACCCCCTAGATCTTCACCGCCGTCCTCCTGGATCTCCACATCTGGATTTTCCTCCATGAACCTTCACACCCCCCCCCCCCACTTTTGGATCTTCCGCTGCTTAGTCCCCGCGACCAGATGGGATGGCCGAATGAGTTGAGCATCTGTCTCCAGTTTTAGTAGACTGTGGCATTCGAACCCATGTGTTCAAACACTTGTCGAGTCACACCAATGACTTAAAAATGTATTCTTGTCGCTTCCTAGCCAGGCACTCGGCATTATTAGGATAAGGCAAGGACTTGTTGGCCCAGTGTCAGAATAATGTAGCCGAGTTGGATATCAGGTAATTGTGCCGACATGCTGGTCTCCCAGTGAGGCAGAACTATAAAGTCGCCATGAGTGCACATTGTCACAAGTCGGTACCCGTCCTGATGTAACCTTTCTGTTGCCAGGATGTAAAACGTCAACAACCAAACCAACCAAATCTTCTTCCGTGGACCTTCACCCCCCCCCCCCCCCACTGGATCGTCCACTGCTCAACCCCCGCGCCAATGGCATCAGAGCCATATCTGCACCTCTCTATGCCCTGCATAACCAACTTATAGCATCCCACACACTGCTATTCTACTTAATCATTACAGAATCCGGACAGCGCTTGTACCTCATTTCCTCTAGGAATTTTAAATCATAATGACATATGCGCCTACATTAATTATCCGACCATCCAGATTATGTGAGGTATAAGTGAGGTATTATGCAAATATTATAATCTATGTCTTTTATTGTTCTTATTCCAAAATTGCTCCTGTAAACCTTCCTTTTGATATGCTCCTTTCTACTATGCGCAAACGGTGAAAGGAAGACAAATTCCTGACCTAAAAACATACAACAGATATCTGTGCAAAATACAAACTGGGAACCCGAACTGAACTACACCACACGGGAGCAAGTGACATGTCACAGCCCACCAACTGGACAGCCCAGGGTGGGAAAACCAGAAATATAAAAGCCAGATAACATGTCCAACAACAATATAAATCAAATCAAATCCAAACAAACATAACTCAACCACCTATTACGTACAAGCCTATGGACATGTAAATAAAATAGGCTAGCATAGAATTAATCAGAAAAAGTGGAAAACTCTTCCCAAGAAAACCCCAAAACACTAACATAGAATCTTAAGAAAACAACTAACATAGCAATAAGAATAGAACAAAAATACAATGCCAAGAGGGTCCAAAAAAACTAACATAGGCTACTAACCATACCAACACACTATCTATCTGCTACTGAAATGGAGGCAATCAAATAACTTATCAGCAGCTACTGTTTGGTAAGACAACACCAACACTACAGCTGGCCAGCATTGAAAACAAGCCTGGGTACCCGGGCTTACATGCTATGGCCAGTATAAATAGAGCCTCAATAAAAATATAAAAATTTTAAATAAAAATATGGGTTACTGGAGGTTGGGGTTTGGCCTGAGACCGAGAGACCTGTTCCCAAGCAGCTTCCCTAATACCCCTCCTTTCCTCCAGGCGGCGCCTCACCCACCTACTAACGCCCCATGCGATAAGATGGCACTGTTAACAGTATCATTGTTACGTATTATTTCCTGGTACCATTACCATTTCTAGCTACCTGTCACCATTTACTGCATTTGGGATTTGTTATTAATCAAAAAGAATTGGAGGGTTGTCGGAACCGACCCACTCACCAGTTAATAACGAGTAAGTGAGTAGACACACTTTCAAAATGGCCAATTATCACGCTTTGCTGACGTCACTTAACCCCCAATCCCTCTACTATCTATGATCTGATATAATAGCTGCAAACCACCACACCCGCCAGAACACACGTAATGACCGCCCCCTACAAATAAAACTATTTTAATCGCCCCCCTCAACCCTACCCGCTCAGCCAGCCTTAATGGCCACGCCTTACCCACCTTAACATGACAGTGACTATCCAGCCACGTCCTAATTACCCAGACACTCTATGACCTCTAATCAGCTAATTACATAGCCCCTTTACAGTTTGACCTTGAAAGTAACCCTTCTTTCCAGAAAGGTGCAAAAGCTTGACATTTGATCCAATTATCTTGCCATACTTGACCTTTAACGCTATTACCATGACAAACTCAACCCTTGACACTATTACCATGACAAAATGTTACATCTGATGTTATTATCATGAAAAACTTGACCTTTGATCCTATTATCATGACACATTTCACCATTAGCCCTATTCCCATGACAAACTCCATTGTTGACATTATTATCGTGACAAATTTTACCTTTGATTCTATTAATGTATTATCATGAAAAACTTGACGTTTGATGGCATATTTATGACAACATTGACTTTTGATGACATTACCTTGACAAACTTGACCTTTGATGGGATTAGCATGACAAACTTGACCATGGACATTATTATCATGACAAATTTGATATGATCACATTAATATTTAAGTGATCGAGTTAAGTAGTTTCAGGGAATTAGAGTATTTAGTCAAATGTAGACTTGTTGCTACCTATAATTTACTCACGCAAACAAACTGAAGACAGAGAGGAAACGGATTTAAATTTAATTTAATGGAGAACATAACCTGCAGGCAGCGTGGTACATGGTAACATGATGAGTAGCAAGTGTGTTAAATCATATCATTGTATCAGTGTCAAATCGTATCGTACATGGATTCATGATTCAGAGATAAGAATGGTTAAATGTTGTTTAGTGTCGGGATAGTGTTTATAGTCAAGAAAGGAGTCAGAAGGAAGCAGGGAAGGAGTAGCTCGGAACCAGCAGCCCTCAACCACTACCCCATTAAAGTCGGGAGAGTGGGTGGGTGAAATGACTGGCAGGAACAGGTTCAATCGGGAGACTGAAGTAATTAAGAGTGTCATGTGTGAAAGTAGTGCGTGTAAGAGAAAGTAGTGCCAAGGAAAAAGGGCGAGAGTTCCCGCTCGAAAATTATCCATGTTGACACGCCAACATGCGTCATGGCACTCGTCATTGCTAAGATAAGCCAATGAGTGGTGGAATGAAGAAGACAAAGTGCTGTATTTTTGTGTTTTTTTGGTAAATATTTGTATTCATCTGAATACATATTTTGTCCCCGCCGAGGCACTGGTCTTATTGAACTACCAATGCCCACCAGAATCTTTGGCCGAATTGGTAGAGCGCATGTTTCCCGTGTGGAAGGTCGGAAGTTTGATTCCCAACTGTGTCAAACCGATGACTTATCAAATTGATACTTGTCACTTCCTAACCTGGCGCTCGGCATTAATAGGATACGGTAAGGACTGCTTAGCTCAGTGTCAGGATAATGTGACTGAGTTGGATGTCAGGTCATGCTGCCCACGGCCTGATTTCCCAGAGGGGTAGGACTATAAAGTCACCATGAGTGCACACTGTCACAAGTTGGTTCCCGTCCTGATATTACTTTTGATGTTGCCAGGACGTAAAACTCTAACAACCACTCCTAGCTAGTTTAATAGCTAGGAGTGTATCTTATTGATTGATTGATTTATTTATTGACAACACTTTGAAAGCATTGAGTAGGCAAACAGATTGACAGATACATACTGATCTAAAATTCAGTGTATTTGAACATTTGAACTCCAACAATCAAACAAACACCCAGCGCCGACTTGTCTAGGTGGTTGGCTCCTTGTGTGTTTGGTTATTTGTTGTTTTACGTCCTAGCAACATCTAAGGTCATATCAGGACGGGTACCGACTTGTGACAGTACGCACTCATGTCGATTGTATAGTGCTGCTCCACTGGTAAATCAGGCCGCCGGCACTATGACCCGATAACACACTCAGTCACATTATCCTGACACCGAGCTAATCAGTCCGGTGGCTCCTTGTCTCAGTGTAGACAGACTACTACAGTTCTGTTCAGCGGGTGTCTTGAGATAACGGGCAGATGAGGAGGGCGGGAAGGGGCGGGAAGGGGCCGGGATGGGGCTGGGGGCGGGAGGGGGGAGGGATGGGGCAGTAGGGGGCGGGAGGAGCCGGAACAGGTAGAAATGGTGGTGTTTTTAGTTTGTTTGTTGTTGCATCCTAGGAAAATCGAATGGGTACCGACTTTTGACAGTACACACTCTTGGCGGCTTTATATTATAGTGCTGCCCACTGGGGGACCAGGCCACCGGCCCTATGACCCAATATCCCACAGTCACATTATCCTATTAATGCCGAGTGCCAGGCTAGGTAGCGGCAATTATCAACTATATAAGTCATTGGTTTGACTTGACTGGGACTCAAACTCATGGCTTCGCTCTACCGATTCGCCCCAGCGTCCAGTAAGGGGGCGGGGGGGGGGGGGTACTTTTAGTCAAAAAGGGTGCCTGACCTACCTGGGGTCACCGCGAGAGGGCGCCAGGGTTCACGGGTTTAGAAAGAAGGGGTTAGTGTTGAAAGGCGCTGAGGATGAGACTGACAGAACAGACACTGTCACTAGTGTCACACATGCACTTAGGTGTCAAAGGGCTGCAGGGAGAGTGAAATTGGATGTGAGGGTGAGGGTGGATATGGGGGTGGGTGTGGAGAGGTGTGAGGGTGGGTGAGTCAGTGTTCATGTCCAGCATTCTGAATAGGCGTTATTGTTAAAGTTGCATAGTCCGATGGTTTTGGGTGTCTGCCAGTTTTCAGAGATAAATATATTAAATTGATTGTTATAATCTACCTTACTTTAGTTTGAAGTAACTGTTATTTTAAATGGCTAAGTATCGAGCTATTCAAAGTGCAACCATGTAAAATTAGTTTTGGCAAGCACGCCAAAACTCTGACATGATAGGCTTCAGCTCTAACAGGTTCTATTACATTGCCTCAAGCTAAGATTCCATATACGCAGTATGTGGTATGCGGCATGTGAATGCGAATGCGGTATGCGCCATAGATACCCATGCTGACCTCCAATAGTCGATGTCTTCTTTTTGTGTTTTGGGGTTGCTAAACAAACAAGAAAAACAAAAAAGATACCCATCCCATTTTTGGAGTTTTTTGCTCAAAATTTGTGAAGGAAAGTCAAAGATACTATTGTTTTCTATGGAAAACACAGCAGCATTCACATTCGCATTCACACTGATCAGTCCATTGGTCGATCTATTTGCCACATTCGCATTCGCATTCGCGTTCGCATTCGCATTCGGACGGATGGAAGCACTACTATGCCTTTACATGCCTTTCGATTTTTTGCTGCATTCACATTCGCATTCGCATACCGCATATATGGAATTTTAGCTTTAGTGTTCCCTTCAATTTGGCGACAAATGCTTACTAAATGCATCAGTATCTAAGCTAGCTATGTAGAATCAATTCTAGATCATTTCTTTGATTTTGAAAATGTGATGCTTCATCGGACTATGCAACTTTAAAGCTGCATAGTCCGATGAAAACATCAAATTTTCAAAACCAAAAACACTTATCTAGATTTGCTCCTATATATCCAAATTAAATACTAGTGCAGTTTCTTTTTAAATTAATGGTATATTTACCCTGTCCATAACATATAATTTTGTGATAGAACTTCTTTTCAATGCTGAACAGCTTTAGTCATCAGTTTGTGGTTTATTGTGCGGTATGGCAAAGACCCTATAATACTAAGACGGCTCACTCAGCCTGTACTGTGTAATCAAAATGATCAAACCCACCACTTGGTGCACTGGCTGTTCTCTTGGTTAAACACGTGCTATATTATATGTATAAATGTATATATGAATGTGAAAGATGTGTGATGATGGTGATGCTGATGCAGATTTTGATGATGATGTCTATTTGTTCATAGCAATTTCATATTTATGTGTATTCATACTTACCTATCTCATGTATAATATAATTGTATGTGTTTACATATGAAACACCAACCAGCAGCCGGGCTGACCAAACCCACCACAAGGTGGCACTGCAATATTTACATTACCATGGGAGAGATAGGGAGTGAGCCGTCTTAGTATTATAGGGTCTTTGGGTATGGTTTGGTAGTAATTTACAAATGTATATTTATTATTTGTTTAGTTTAGTTAGGGGTTTACATCTCAGCACCATACAAGGTAATATCACGATGGGTACCGACTTGTGATGACAGTGCACAGTCATTGCGATATTATAGCGCTGCCCCAGTCGCAGACCAGTCGTCGGCACCATAACCCGATTTCCCAGTCTGTCACATGATCCTGACACTGAGAAAATCATTCCTTGACCTGTTCTAGGAATGTCAAGTCCCAGGCTAGGCACGTGTCAATTTTGTATGTCATTGGCTTGACTCGGCCGAGTTTCAAACTTCTAACCTTCCGTACGGGAAGCTTGCGCTCTACCGACTCGGCCATCGCGCCCGGTGCCAACTAGATAAACAGCCACATTGAAATTACGGGGACAAACACAGGTAAAGACAACCGCAATGAACAGGACAAACCCAATTAACCAATCAGGTGAGGCCAGACTAATAAAGGTGAGTTTTACTAACTGGTGGGCCGGGCCCAGTGGCCGAATCGGTAGAGCGCGGGCCTCGCGTGCGGGAGATCTGGAGTTTGGTTCCCAGTCGAGTCAAACCAATGACTTATAGCATTTTGTAACTTGTCGCTTCCTAGCCAGGCGCTCGGCAGTAATCCGATAAGGCAAGGACTGGTAAGCTCATTGTCAGGATAATGTGACTGAGTGGGATATCGGGTGATGGTGCCGACGGCCTGATTTCCCAATGGAGCAGCACTATAAAGCCGCCATCAGCGCGCACTGTCACAAGTCAGTACCCATCCTGATATGACCTCAGATGTTGCCTGGATGTAAAACTCCAACGACCAACCAACTGCTGGAGGCAGCTAGGTGAAGGATGTGGTGGTGGGGGTTGGGAGGTGGGGGAGGGAGGTCAATGGGTGCAGTCACAACCACTCAACCGTAACGTAGCATTCGCACACTTTAGGACCTAATCAGCACTTTCAGTTGAACTCCCCCCCCCCCCATATACCCCCTCCCCACGAAGCCAGAGGCTAAATACCGGTCAGTTCAACTTTAGCTTATATTATTAGGGAAGATGTTTCATTCTAGTAAAGCTGCATCATCCGATGGTTTTGAATTTCTGCCATTTTCTGAGATAAGTAGAGCGGCTTGGTCGTTATAATTTAGTTTACTTTAAAGCTGCATAGTCCGATGAAGCATCACATTTTCAAAATCAAAACAATTACCGAGATTTGATTCTACATATCTAACGGAGATACTGATGCACTCATTAAAGCTACATAGTCCGATGAAAATATCAAATTTTCAAAACCAAAACAATTATCTAAATTAGATTCTACATATCTAACTTAGATACTGGTGCACTTATTAAACATTTGTCACCACACAGAAAGGAATACCGAGGCAATTGAATAGAACATGTTACTGCAGAAGCCTATGGGGGTCAGAGTTTTGACAAGCTTGCCAAAATTAATTTTTCCACTTAAAATAATTCAAAAGTTAGCCACTTAAAATAAAAGTTACTTCAAGCTAAAGTAAGGTACATAATAACAATCAACCTAATGTATTTATCTCAGAAAATTTCAGAAACTCAAAACCATCGGACTATGCAACTTTAAGTATGTATTGCCACATAGACGGGAAAAGTGAGTCAATTTAATAGAACCTGTTATTGCAGAAGCCTATGGTCTCAGAGTTTTGGCATGCTTGCGAGAATTATTTTCACATGTTTGAATTTCAAATATCTCAAACGGTAGCCATTTCAATTGAAAGTTACTTCAAACTAAACTAAGTTAGATTATAATGATCAAATTAATACACTTATCTCAGAAAAAGTCAGAAACTCAAAACCATCGGACTATGCAACTTTAAGTTTGAAGTAACTTTGATTTTAAATTACTCGCTTAAGAGATATTTGAAATGCAAACACGCTAACTTAATGATGGTGTGCTTGTCAAAACAATAACTCCCATTGGCTTCAGCACTAACAAGTTCTATTGAAGTGACGTACTACGCCCTTGTATATAGCAATACATACGTAAAGTTGCATAGTCCGATGGCTTAGAGTTTCTGTCATTTTCTGAGATAAATACATAATATTGATCGATATAGAGTACCTAACTTTAGTTTGAAGTAACTTTTATTTTAGATGGTTAACTTTGGAGATATTTGAAGTACAACCATGCACAATTAATTTTGGCAAGCACGCCAAAACTATGACACCATAGGCGTCTGCAGTAACAGTTTCTCTTAAATTGCATCTGACTTCCTTTCAGTGTGATGACAAATGTCTAATGGGTGCACCAGTATCTAAGTTAGATATTTAGAATCAAATCTAGATAATTGTTTTGGTTTTGAAAATTTGATATTTTCATCGGACTATGCAACTTTAATTAGTGCACCAGTTTCTGAGTTGAATATGTAGCTTTAAATTTAAAGCAATGTTTTGCTCTTTTTTTTAAATGTGATGCTTTTATCGGACTATGCAGCTTTAAAACCAGCTCAGCAGGGCCAAGAAAACACAGGGGTGCTTTCTCCGACGTCCGCCAAGCCAATCAGCATTGCGCAGGTGGGGGCAACCCTCTGGCTATAAGTGGGAACCCCGCAGACAAGTTGTGTACACAGACGGCGCTGTCAACAGGAAATTAGCGCGGGAATCGAACTTGTTGGCAGACGACTTTTGAGTATTACTCTCCTGCTAGGTTGTTACACTTGTAGAACGAGATGTCTGTTTGGGGGAAAGGGGCAGGGCTGAGGAGGGAGTTTTGCGAATATATAGACTACATCACGGTTCCAGCGGTGCAGTGCATTGTGGGATGCATCAGAGCAAAACAACCCCCCCCCCCAAAAGCACATGGCACATGCTAATACACTGGGTGCAGCTATGAAATGTGCTAGTTTCAGCTCATCTCAGCTCTTGTTTGAAACATAGAATACCAACTAAAAAAATATATATAATAAATTAAGATATTAATCTTTTATCCAGCATTGCATTTACATCAATATAATCAGGACATCTTATGCCATGTGCATTTAGATTTAGAAAGATCTAGGCACTCAGACTAGTGTTAGAGCCATAGCCAGAGTACTCAATGCATTGTCAATGGCAGTGAGCAATCTCCATACAGAAAAAGTAAAATATTGATAAAACCACACGACCTAGAGACAAACCGCTTGGAACACATACAGAAAACATGTTTATCAAAAAGATTATATTAAATTGATAAGGTTAGGGTTTTGGATTTCTATTAATTTTGAATAAAACTGACGCTTTTCACTGCGCGTATAGGCAAACTCAATGGCCGTACGCCGTTGCTTTGCTCCCAACGCCGTTTTCAGCGCATGTGCAGTCGGAACCGCGATCTAGTTTATTGGGAAATCTGTGATTTGGGGAATTTAGCTCTGGCTGCCCCGCTAAGGTACACTAGGGGCATAATCAAGCCACTTTTTGATGATTGCGCACATCCTACAGCCTCGGGTCGAATAATCGAATACACTTCTCCACGCTCGGGGTGGAAGAAATTGTAGTGGTCTGCACTGACATTTCAGGCAAGTAACCACATAGACAGGTAGGCGTGGGTAGTGTGTTGATATCAGGGAGCCGAGGTGGTGTAATGGTTAGCACACTGGCCCGGAGTGCAAAGAGATGTGGGTTCGAGTCCCGCTCTAGGCGCAATATTTCCCATTTTCATCACCCCCATGACACTGGTTGCCGTGATCAGGATCCTGTACAAGCTTTGCGCTGTATGGTTGTTGAACCTACCCTGTGTATGTATGTGTTAGTGCATTGCCTGTATGTATGTAATTGTAAGCATTAAAAGACTTACAATTCCAGGGGGACGAGTGTAGTGGTCTGCACTGACCTCTCAGGCAAGTAACCACATAGACAGGTAGGCGTGGGTAGTGTGTTGATATCAGGGAGCCTAGGTGGTGTAATGGTTAGCACACTGGCCCGGAGTGCAAAGAGATGTGGGTTCGAGTCCTGCTCTAGGCGCAATATTTCCCATTTTCATCACCCCCATGACAAAATGATGCCTTCGTCCGAAACCTTTTTTGTTTAATAACCGATAAAACTACAGCAAAATAGGATTTTAAGTATTTTATGATGGGATAGTGTAGCTATATTTAGGTTATTCTTTTTAAAAAACATGTATGACTGGTATTGGTAGCTGTTATCCTGCAAGACGGTACAAGCGCAAAAGTGACATCATCGCTCATAGCCAACCCCAGCCAAGAGGTGGGTTACTGGGGTCGGATCGTTTTGCACACGGCACGTGTATTTGTCAATTCCACTAGCGGTGTTCGATTTGAAATTCTGACAACTCAGATGACCAGAGTCGCCCGGGTCATGTTAATTGATTATGGCCTAGTAGAGCGAGATGTGTGTGAGGGGAAGAGCGGTTGAGGGGGGAGATGTTTGAATATGGTGGAACTCTGTGATTTGGGAAACTTAGCGCCGGAATCGAACATTTTTTGCAGCAGACGACTTTTGATGCTAGACGCCTAGCAAGATTACACTTGTAGAACAATGTGGAGGTGGAGATGGTGTATGTTGGTGTTTCTCTTTGTTTGTTGGACTTGTACGTCCTGACAACATCTGAGGTCATGTCAGGACAGGAACCCACTGGTCAGAATTTTATAGTGCTGCCCCATTATGAGACCAGGCCACCAGCACCATACCCCTATTTCCCACATGCATATGTATATATATATGGAATCTTATGAATGGAGTCTTACTCTTAGCTATATATGTGATGTATAATGTATTATGCGAGCATACATGTACGGAAGGCACCCATCTAAAAACAATTGTAAAATATAATAATTTCATTGTGCACTTTGTCGGAAGATTACATGAAAACGTGTATGTTTTGTACGTTTGTCAAAATATGCTTATGACTTGGATTTACCCCTTAGACACAGTGGCTAGTCAGATGCTTGTTGATTCTCAAGCGTCCCTTGTGACGTCATCAAGGCCTAAGTGCACACCTGCTGAGGGCGGGGATCTGGGACATTGGGCGATAAAGGGGGTGTTCATCGCAGTGTGTGTTGAGGCATTAGATGCCTGCCGTTGTGCACACACTGACTGGTGACCGACTGTTCTGATCCTCTCTCAGGAAGTCCGAAGGCAGACAATGCACTGTGTTTGTGAGGGGTGGGTGGGCAGGGTATACAATAGATCAAAGATTCACCCACCATCATACCTTCGGTGGCTTAATCTATAGAGCGCAAGCCTCACGTGCGGAAGCTCAGGAGTTCGGTTCCAGGTCGAATCAAACCAATGACTTTGAGATTGATACTTGTCGCCTCCTAGCCTGGCGCTCAGCATTAATAGGATAGGGAATGGACTGGTTAGCTCAGTATCAGGATAATGTGACCAAGTGGGATATCGGGACATGGTGCCTGTGGCCTGATGTCCCAGTGGGGCAGCACTAGAAAGTCACCATGAGTATGCACTGTCACAAGTCTGTACCTGTCCTGATATGACCTTAAATGTTGCCAGGATGCAAAACTCCACCAATCAACCAACCCACCATTACTCTTTCAACGAGTATCTGATCTCTAGAAAGATCAATCGGTTATGCCCCACCTACTAATGCTAACCATACTAGTCTAATGTAGTTACCTCCGTATATGTCTATACATATATATATATATATATATACATATATAAATATATATATATATTATGAAGCCTGAAGAAAGTGGGATATATATGCTCATCCATATATATATTTATAAAGTATAAAGAAATTACACGAGTATTACTATTAGTAAGGATTTGATTATGTTGGATATAATATATTTAGGACTGAACGTGCCAGCTTATTAGAACCCGCCGCGGAATTAGAACAAGAATCAGACGTACACCTAGAAGCAGAACCAGAGCTAAAAATAGAATGACATCGTTAAGATATTTTCTGTTTGGACACCGATTCCTCCATATCTCATCTATCTCCTCTCGTGCCAGCCTCTTCCTGGTTTGATCTCAGAAAATATCACAGGGGGAGGCCCTGTTAGCTTTCACTTGATTGTTTGTTTGTTGGGGTTTTACGTTCTGGCAACATCTATGGTCATATCAGGAGGGATACCGACTTGTGACACATTATCCCTGATACTGCTGAGGTAACCAGTCCTTGCCCTATCCTAGTAATGCCGATCGCCAGGATAGTTAGCGTTGTTGTTGGCTGAGTGTTACATATGCAGATGATCCTGGCAGCATCTCAGGTCATATCAGGATGGGTACCAACTTGTGAGATTGCACACTCATGGCAACCTTATTGTGTTGCCCCACTGGGAGATCAGGCCACTAGCACGATGATCCAATATCCCACTCAATCACATTATCCATGATACTGAGCTAACCAGTCCTTGCCCTATCCTAGTAATGACTAACCAGGCTAGTTAGCGTTGTTATTGTTGTTGGTTGAGTTTTACGTCCGGGCAACATCTCAGGTCATATCAGGACGAGTACCGACTAGTGACAGTACGCACTCATGCTGACTTTATAGTGCTGCCCCACTAGAAGATTAAGCCACCAGCACCATAACCTGATATCCCACCCAGTCACATTATCCCTGATACTGAGCTAGCCAGTCATTGCCGTATCCTATTAATACCAAGCGCCAGGCTAGGTCGCGACAATTACCAATTTAGTAAGTCATTGGTTTGACTCGGCTATATTTCGAACTCCCGACCTTCCGCAGGGGAAGCTCTACTGTTCTACCGATTCGGCCACATCGTCCGGACGGCTGAGGGGAAATCAACACATCGGTATTAACCAATCATTGAATGAGATTCAGCGGAAAGTACAGCGTTAACCTTTCACTCAGAATAGTTCTAGGTTCTTTTTTCTCAGAATTATTGTAAATCATTGTTTGTTTGATCTTGAGCATTAAAACAGTACTTAGGTGACTGACATAACTAGAGTAAAACCTCTCTAAATCGACCGATCATGGGGAGGACATTAAATGGTCCATTTAGGGAGGTGGTCGATTTAGTTAGTTTTTCATTTCATTATAATTAACCATGCGAACAAGGAGCCCATGTTATGGATTTTTAATGACAACAAGCAATGTATAAGTAAGTACAGTAAGAAAGTTTGGTAGGACAATTTGAATGTTCGACTCAGGCCCTCAAGCCTCTGCGTGTGAATGTTCGTTTGTAGGGTTGGGTGGGCGGCTGAGTGTATGGTCGGCTGAGCTGCTCATCTGACTGCCAGGTTGGTAGTGAGTGAGAGGGTTGTGAGCTGCTCTTATATATAGGTCCTGTCACGTCATAATCTCAGGGGTGTGAGATCGTGATGTCATAGTCTCGCGGGCTTGGTTCTGAGTGAAGCCGGTGTGGCCGTCTCAGCTGCCACAAGGCTGATATGCCAAATGTCGCTTCTGCGCATGCGTCAGAATCCAACAGCGTCGTCTGCGCATGCGTCAAAACTGGGCCAGTCTCAAAGGCCGTAATCTCTGTTTTTAATACTTTCAGCGTAAATTGCTCTTAGGTTACATTAAATACTTCAGATCTTCCTCTTCAATCGCGCATTAAGATATTTTTAATCGATCCAATGAAAGCTTTTAAACTTATTTTACAAAAATAAATGCCCCACATAGACATAGCATTGCCGTATTTTACCACCCGCGAAGGGTAAACACTGCAGCAATGCTATGTCTATGCAGAGCATTTATTTTAGCAAAATTAATTTAAAAGCTTTCACTGAGTCGATTAAAAATATATTAATGCGCAATTGAAGAGGAAGATCTGAAGTATTTAATTTAACTTAAGGGTAATTTTCTCTGAAAGTATTAAAAACAGAGATAATAGTGAAAGTTGGGCATGGCAAATCAGCCTTGTGGCAGCTGAGACGGCCACACCGGCAGGGGAAATGCAGGGGGAACACTCAAGGCGGCGCCATGGTAGGGCTCCTCGTTCGCGCGCAAATTATCCATGTTGGCGAACCATCATGAACGATGGTATTGTATGGGCGATCATTTGTACGCAAATAAAGCGATCGATATAGGGGAGTGGTTGATCTGTGGAGGTGGTCGGTTAGAGAGGTTTTACTGTATGCATATTCACAGCAACCATGATTGAATATCAACAGTTTAACATTATTTATTTTCTAGGGTGGCCATTCATCGCATTATATCGGTTGAATTGTGAATCTGTGCATGTCTGTGTGTGTGGGGGGGGGAGGTGATTTTTGTTGGTTTGTTGGAGCTTTACGTCCTAGCAACATGGAACGTCATATTAGGTTTCATGTATGGGAGGTCCTGATTTAAAATCCCGCCTGAGACAAACCAGTGGCTTAAAAAATAGCTACATGGAGAGTGTCACATGACCATGTTCTAAGGATGGTCATGAACAAAGAACCACCCTGCAAAATAGTGCTGCGCCATTGGGTGATCAGGCTACCGGCATCTAGATAAAGGATTCACCCGGTACTCGCAGTACATGGGTGAATACCAATGCTATATAAAAATGGTCGAAAAAGCGGGCTAATGAATTGAGAGCCTAATTTCACAATCTAAGAAGCAACAATTATTCTTTACATATGTCTTATTGATAGCCCGCTACCTTTGAGTTGAAAAATATAATATAATATCTAGTTTAATAAGATTTAAAAGTGAAATCGATGGCGTTCTGCGGCCGCCATCTTGTCTTTTTGCATTCTCTCCCATTTCACCAAGTCTGTGCCGATATAAGTAACCATTTGACACTGGAGGCAGGCATTCTACTTGTTGTTCCATACTAAACCTATTTTCACGCGTATTTACAGTATGTTGTCGTTCACCCGTGTACTACAAGTACCGGGTGAATCTTTTATCTAGCCAGCACCATGACCTGATATGCTACTCAGTCACATTATCCTGATACTGTGCTAAGCCAATCTTTGTCCTGTACATTGGAAATAGGCCAAATCGTACCAATTTTGTGTAGCAATGCAAAAGAAGTGAGCACAATGTCTTGGTGTAGGCAAATAACATGTTTCACCAAAACAAAAACAAATATATATATACAGTAAAACCTCTCTAAATCGACCGACCTTGGGACAGACTTTAAATGGTCCATTTAGGGAGGTGGTGGGATTTAGGGAGTTAGAATATGGTTACAATGCTACTGTTGGGACCCAAATAAAGCGATCGATATAGTAGAGTGGTCGATCTTCGGAGGTGGTCGGTTAGAGAGGTGTTACTGTATATATATACATGAGTCGCAATAAGTGCATGTTTATTTGTATGTGTTTGTTTTTTTAACTGAATACAAATGATAGGAAGTGCGCTACAAAGTTGTTTCTTATTTGAGGTCACATCAGTGCTTGCCATGCTCGGACATCACCATCATCAAATATGAGCACTATGGCATAGGTTTTGCGAGGAAGATATCCACTAGTTTGCCCCCGCGGAGCATTGGCGTACTAATGGTTGCCCCCCCCCCCCTCCCCACAACCCTCATCCAGCCCTAACTGATTTCTATCAAATCTTATGTGACGTCATTTAAAGGGGCAGGCCTTATTATAAATAATTATAAATAATTATGAATAATTATAAATAAGTTGACCAAGCTGAATCAGCTTAGAAGTAGCAAACTGTGTCAATGTGTCTAGCCATGATATGTGAAATTAGGTCAATCTGGACACAGCAACGAATCAGCTTTGAAGTTGAAAATTAGGTCCAGATGTGGCTATCAGCCCCGAGGTATGGAAACTGGAGCGTTTGGAGGCGAAATTTTGGTTGGCAAAGTAGTTGAAGGGCCAAGTACCCTTGCACTTTCCTGGACCCCCATTGGGAGAATGGTCAGCGAGAGTCCAACATTTTGAGGCGACACCTAGTGGAAGGCAAATTCACAAAATGGCAAACTGACCTACGTCTATTCGTGGAACTAATTTGGGTGGCAAATTTGCAGCAGGGCCAAGAACCCTGAAAATTATACAGGGCCAAATGTTGGGAACAAATGGCCACTATCTTGAATTTTCTCTAATGTTAAGTATTGACCCTTTACAAGAATAATGTTTGATTTTCTAATTTAAATGTAGGGTCTTTACAATTTCAATGAATGTCACATCATGTGTGCACAGTAGAGTTCAAAACCTAATATGCAATTGATCTGTTATTGATCGCTTCTTAAAGTTGCATAGTCCGATGGTTTTGAATTTCTTTATTTTTTCTGAGATAAATATATTAGATCAATCACTGGTATCTACTTTACATTAGTTCAAAGTTACTTTTATTTTAAATGGTAAACTTTTGAGATATTTTGAGTGTAAACATGGAAAATTAGGTTTGGCAGGCTTGCCAAAACTCTGAGACCATAGACTTCCGCAGTAACAGGTTCTGTTAAATTGACTCAGTTATTGCCTTCTCCGCAGAAACAAATGTTTAATAAGTGCATCAGTATCTAAGTTAGATATGTGAAATCAAATCTAGATAATTGGTTTGATTTTGAAAATTTGATATTTAATCGGACTATGCAGCTTTAAGCTAGGATTCCTTACACGCGGTATGCGGCATGCGGCATGCGAATGCAAATGCAAATGTGGCATGCGGCATGTGGCATGCGGCATGCCTACGGGTTGGGTCCTTTCACCCACACCCACATGCACACCCACACATAGTGTCAGGTTTCTCTAACACTGTCTTCTATGGCAAATGCAGCAGCATTCGCATTCGCATGCTGCATGGATGGCTACATGGACCGATTCAGTTGCCGCATTCGCATTCGCATTTGCATTTGCATTCGCATTCGCATTCGCATTCGGATGTAAGGAATCACTTCCATTGACTTAGATGCTTTCCGATTTTTTGCCGCATTCGCATTCGCATTCGCATTCGCATGCCACATACCGCGTGTAAGGAATGTAGCCTTTAAGCTGGTAGTGGTAATCCAGCATAAATCTCTTCGACTAGGGATCAAAAATTGCATTCGAAGATTCAATTCAATAATGAGTAGGATGAAGGAACAGCAGAACTCGACCAGGCGGGATGGCCGAATGAGTAGGGCATCTGTCCCCTGATGTCCTAATGTTGGACGAAATGAATATGTATTCTGACGACCACGTGTTGAATCAATAGGGTGTGGTAGTAGGGGTAGGCGTGGGTGTAGGTCTGTGTGTGGACGTGGGGGCGGAAGTGGATGTGGGTGTGGGTGTGGCTGTGGGTGTATGTGTGGGTGTGGGTGTGGGTGTGGGTGTAGGTGTGGGTCTAGCTGTGGGTGTGGGTGTGTATATGGACTTGGGTATGGGGGTGGATGTAGGTGTAGGTGTGGGAGTGGGTGTAGGTATGGGTGTGCGTGTGGGTGTAGGTGTGTATATGGACTTGGGTGTGGGGGTGGATGTAGGTGTAGGTGTGGGAGTGGGTGTAGGTATGGGTGTGGGTGTAGGTGCATGTGTGGGCGTAGGGGTGGGTGTAGTGGTGGATGTGGGTGTGGGTGTGGGTGTTGATGTGGGAGGAGGAGTGGGTGTAGGTGTGGGTGTGGGCGTGGGTGTGGCTGAAGATGTTGTCATGGGGTGGGTGTAGGTGTGGGTCTAGCTGTGGGTGTGTATATGGACGTGGGTGTGGGAGTGGATGTAGGTGTAGGTGTGGGAGTGGGTGTAGGTGTAGGTGTAGGTGTAGGTGTGGGTTTAGTTGCGGGTGTGGGTGTGTATGTGGAATTGAGTGTAGGATACGGTGTAAGTGTGGGTTTAGGTGAGGGTTTAGGTGTGGGTTTGTATGCGGACGTGGGAGTGGGAGTGGGTGTGGGTGTGGGTGTGCATGTGGGAGTAGGAGTGGGTTTAGGTGTGGGTGTGGGTGTGGATGTGCATGTGGGGGTAGGAGTGGGTTTAGCTGGTGTGGGTGTGGGTGTGGGTGTGGGTGTGGGTGTGGTGGGTGAGTGGGTGTGGGTGTTGGGGTTGTGGGAGGTGTGGGTGTAATGGGAGTAGGAGTGGGTTTAGGTGTGGGTGTGGGTGTGGTGTGGGTGTGGGTGTGGGTGTGGGTGTGGTTTGTAGGAGTGAGTTTAGGTGTGGGTGTGGGTGTGAATGTGGAAATAGGAGTGGGTTTTGGTGTGGGGGTGTAGGGGTGGGGTGGGTTGGTGGGTGTTGCGTTTTGGGAGGGGACATGGGTGTGATGATGGGGTATGGGTGTAGGAGGATATGGGTGGTGGCTGGGGCGGGTGAGGCTGGGATAGAGGTGGGTGGGGATGGATGTGTGGGTGGGGGATGGCTGTGTGGGTGGGTTGAGGTTGGGGATAGAGGTGGGTGGGGATGGATGTGGGGGTGGGGTTGAGGTTGATGATAGAGGTGGGGGGATGGCTGTGTGGGTGTGGTTGTGGGTGGTGATAGAGGTGGGTGGGGATGGATGGGGGGTGGGGTGTGGTTTGAGGTTGGGGATAGAGGTGGGTGTGGGTATGGCTGTGTGGGTGGGGTGGGGTTGAGGTTGGTGATATAAGTGGGTGGTGGGGATGGTTGTGTTGGTGGGGGGTGGGGTTGAGGTTGGTGATAGAGGTGGATGGGGATGGCTGTGTGGGTGGGGGTGGGGTTGAGGTTGGTGATAAAGGTGGGTGGGGATGACTGTGTGGGTGGGGATGGGGTTGAGGTTTGGGATAGAGATGGGTGGGGATGGATGTGGGGGTGGGGGTGGGGTTGAGGTTGGGGATAGAGATGGGTGGGGATGGCTGTGTGGGTGGGAGTGGGGGTGAGAATGGGATATGGTAGGGGTGGGAGATCGGGTACAAAAAGTATGTGGGAATGGGCTTGGGGAAGGAGGATATGGAGAAGGGGGGGGGGGGGGAGATGGAGCTGGAGAGTCGGTGGATGGGAGGTGGGGATTGGTGTGAGTGAGGGGTGGGGGTAAGGCTCGGGGTCACAAAGGGGTTAATGCAGGTTATGGTTTATGCACCTGTGCACTTATTTTCCCAGTGTTCTGGCTTTCCTGTGGCTAAGTGAAGAGTAGAATTGAACATGTACATAATGTATTTTAAACGGAGAATTGATGTCAATAAACCAGCGCGTTCCGCTTCACTTAACACACCGGTGGTAACTCCGTTGCTCGGCAACCGTTATCGAACGGTCGCCCAGGTTACAATGGCCTAGCATTAATATGTCATGTTAAAGTTACATAGTCCGATGGTTTTGAATTTCGGTATTTTTTCTGAGATAAATATATTAGATCGATCATTAGTATCTACTTTACATTAGTTCAAAGTTACTTTTATTTTAAATGGTAAACTTTTTAGATATTTTGAGTGCAAACATGAAACATTAGTTTTGGCATGCTTGCCAAAGCTCTGACACCATAGAGTTCTTGCAGTAACAGGTTCTGTTAAATTGACCCAGTATTGCCTTTTACGCAGAAACAAATGCTTAATAAGTGCATCAGTATCTAAGTTAGATATGTAGAATGAAATCTAGATAATTGGTTTGGATTTTGAAAATTAGATATTGCATCAGACTATGCAGCTTTGGTCGTAATGCGAAGCATTACGTTTGATGCGAGGGAAGGAGGAGACCCTCCCCCGCCGCTGTGGCGCTGCCTACTCACCTCGGGCGAGCCCCGGCTCGCCCCCCCCCCCTCTTTCAGGCCACCTTCTTTGTTCTGGCGCTCACGCCTCGCCCGACGCCCGCTGCTCGCCACATCTCACCCTCCCCCGGGCCGTCAGCATTCGCACCTCACCCCCCTCCCCCCTCCTTCCTCCCTTATAAGGCCGCCTGCCGGCTCTCCTCAGGCACTCACCTTCCTGCCGTCTTCCGCTATCCTTCACTTTTCCTGTTTGGCCTACGCCTCGGATCGCTGTCCCACACCAGCATCTACTACAAACATGCCGCAAGGAAAAGGACGAGGACGGAAGGGGTCCCGGGCCGCCCCTCGGACCCCGGGGCCAGCTGCGCCGCCCGGGAGGGACGAGTCGCCCGCCTCGGTCTCGGTCTCCCCCCCGGCACCCTCGGACCGTTCCTCGGGCGCCGAGACCTCTTCAGTGCTGGAGGCTATCCAGAGGATGCAGCTAGAGCACCGGCAGGCCAACGAGGAGCACCGCCAGGCCAACGCCGAGCACCGGCAGGCCACTGCCGACCTCCACGCCCGGATTGACCACCTCAGCGCCAACGGAACCCGGCCCGCGCCAGAGGCGCCCCCGCCGGCCGCATCAACACCTCGGGCGCCTGCCACCTCCGCGGCCCGAGCCCCGCCGCCGCCGCAGGCGGCCCTCCCCGGAGCAACACACCCGGAGTACGGGAGGTACCGCCACCTCCTTCCCCAAGTGCAGCCCGTCGCGTCGCTGGCCTACCAGGAGGAGGAGACCCGCCACAACCCCGCCTCCACGGCCGACGCCGTCAGGGAAATCCTGGCATCCGCCGAGGCGCGGCACTCAACCAGACGCCAAGGTATCCCTTCAAATTATATTTTTCCCTCCGATCTGGTGAGGCGAGGTCCCGAGAAGAAGCCGGTGAAGAGGGGGGAGGCGTCCAAGGACGAATATGCCCTCGCCCTCCTCACCCTCATCGACCACCCGGACTTCCCCGCCCACTCCGCCCAGGGACTCCACCACCACATCCTTTCTATCTGTCGTGACAACCTCCTCTATCCCTGGACGACCGTCCGCCACTACTCGGAGGCGGTCTTTACCGCGATCGCGGACGGTACCCTCCCCCATGGCTGGCACGACCCAGTGGCCATAAACCTCCTCAGACTGGAGTCCCTCGCCATGCCTCCCCACTCCACCACCACCCAACTCCCCTCCCTCGACCCTGCAATGCCCCGCCCCCAGTTCCGCGGCCACACCGACACACGCGTGGCCTACAGTAAGGAGACCCACGGCCCACTCTGCTATGCCTGGAACCGGGACCCCAACTCCTGCACCCACGCAGCCCCAGGGGAGGTCCACGGCCAGGGGGTCTCCAGACAACTACACGCATGCGCATACTGCACCAATGTCCGGAGGGTACTAACCAGGCACAGCGAGGACGCATGCCTGGCCAAGCGCGCCCGGGCAGCGGCTCCCGCCTCGCCGGATTTTTGAGGAGCCGGCACCTCCAGCCCGGCACGGAGGCCCCAGACCGGCCCACCAACCCTATCAAAGCCGCCCACCACACTGCTACCAGCCCTCCGGACACCACCGCCCACCCGCCCGAGGCGCGGCCTGCCCGCCGCCTCGGCGCCGCCGTGCCCTCCGGCAACCACTCCCGCCTCGGGCCCCAGCGCCCCCTCAGTAAGGCTCCCATCGCCGCCCGGCGCCAGTCGCCCGTCACCCTCGACCCAGACATCCACCTCGACCCAGGCGAAACCGCCTTCCTCTGCCCCCCTGAACCCACCGACCCCCCCACCGACCCGCCCCACGACCCCCCCCCACCGCCCGCGAGTTCGCCGCCCCCCTAGCCCGCCCCCGCCGCACCTCCTCCCCCGACCCCTGCCCTGACCGCCACCTCGGTATTACCAACCACATCGGCAACCACCGCCCAGCCGGGCCCCAGCGGCCCCTCAGTAAGGCTCTCACCACCGCCCACCGCCACCAGCCCGCCACGGATCACAGCCCAGCCCAGCCCAGTTTGCCCGAGGCGCGGCCCGACCGCCGCCTCGGCACTGCCGACCTCATCGGCAACCACCTCCAAGTCGGGCCCCAGCGCCCCCTCAGGAAGGCTCTCACCACCGACCAGCGCCAGTCGCCCATCACAGAACACAGCCCAGCCCAGCCCAGTTTGCCCGAGGCGCGGCCTGACCGCCGCCTCGGCACCGCCGACCTCATCGGCAACCACATCCCAGTCGGGCCCCAGCGCCCCCTCAGTAAGGCTCTCATCGCCGCCCGGCGCCAGTCGCCCATCACGGACCACAGCCCAGCCCAGTTTCACAAGGAACCCTCAGGCCACAACCCAGCCCAGCCTCAGAAGGAACCCTCAGACCACAGCCCAGCCCAGCCTCACGGAGAACCCTCCTCCGAAGGCACAGCCGCCGACCACGACACCACCGTCATCAACCCGCCCGACCCGACCCCGACCCCCGTCCCACCCAGCCCTGAGGAGTTCGCCGGCCGACCTCCTCACCCGATCCCTCCAAGGAGCGGGCCTCCCTTTATTTTGGCCGCCCGCCCCTTGTCGACCTACCCCGCACCGCGCACCTCAGACCACACAGCTCAGCCTCACGAGGGACCCTCTCCAGACAACCCAGCCGCCGACCTCAAGGCTCTGCCCTCACGACCCTCATCTCACCCAGATCTCCGGCCCCCACCTCGGGCGCCCCGCGCCCCCGCCTCGGGCGCGCCTCGAGCCCTCTCCTATTATTTGGTGGAGGGCTCCTCGGCACCCCCTCACTCCACTGACAATCAACCGGACCACCGGACTTACTGACTCTCTCCTGCTCCTTATGAGCCTCTCTGCTCCCTCCTGGGAGCCCCTCATTATTTTTGATACCTTGTCTATTTCTCTATTACCACTGTGCAATTCCCTTTTATCTTCTATGTACCTGTACATTACCACTGTCCATATTTTATTGCTTATATCTACCTAACATGTTCCGCTGAGGCGTGTAATAAACGCGCCTTTCTTCCACCCCCGCCTTGCTTTCTTCCTTCTCGCGCCATCGGTCCTCGTATGCGAAGCATTACGTTTTGATAGCCGCCGAGGGAAGGAGGCGACCTCTCCCCCGCCACGCTGTGGCGCTGCCTACTCACCTCGGAGCGAGCCCCGGCCTCGCCCCCCCCCTCTCTAAGGACCACCCCTCTTTGGTCTCTGGCGCTCACCCTCTCGCCCGCACGCGCCGCTGCCTCGCCACATCTAACCTCCCCAGGACGCCAGTCAGCATCGCACCTCACCCCCTCTCCCCCTCCCTTCCTCATAAGGCCGCGCGCCGGCTCTCCTCAGGCACTCACCCTCCTGCCGTCTTCCGCTATCCTTCACTTTTCCTCCGCCCACCCACCCTACACTCACTTAACCTACTCACTCCCGAGGGTGGAGGGCTCCGAGGCACCCCCTCACTCCACTGACAATTAACCGGACCACCGGACTTACTGACTCTCTCCTGCTCCTTATGAGCCTCTCTGCTCCCTCCTGGGAGCCCCTCATTATTCTTGATACCATGTCTATGTTTCTATTACCACTGTGCATTTCCTTTTATCTTCTATGTACCTGTACATTACCACTGTCCATATTTTATTGCTTATATGTACCTAACATGTTCCGCTGAGGCGTGTA
>CM059192.1:84481070-84535776 GCA_030323885.1 Branchipolynoe longqiensis
GGAGAGAGAAGTGGGAGAGGGAGGGATGGGAGAGAGAAGTGGGAGAGGGAGGAATGGGAGAGAGAAGTGGGAGAGGGAGGGATGGGAGAGAGAAGTGGGAGAGGGAGGGATGGGAGAGAGAAGTGGGAGAGGGAGAGCGGGCTGGGGGAGGCAGTGAAGAAACTAGGGTAAATAGTTCTCCGCTACTCCGGATACAGCATGAGCATGCGCAGACACCACCGGAACTGGGGCGCGGGGCATTGTGGCGTGTGTTTGCGGATGTGCCCGAGGCACATACTCGGCAGTGCCCGGCTGAATGGAGCCTCGGCGAGTTCTGTTTGAACGTCTCTGGGGTTTGCACTTCATTTGGGGACGAGGTTGCTTGGTCTGGTTGTTGAAGTTTCACATCCTGGCAACATTTAAGGTCTGACATTTAAGGTCTCCCGTTTTGGTTGATGGTGGTATTCAAGCCCATGGGTAAAGTCAAATTAATTACTTTAAAATTTATACTTGTCGCTTACTAGCCTGGTGCTCGGCATTATTAGGACTGGTTGTCTCAGTGTCAGGATAATGTGACTGTGTGGGGTATCGGGTCATGGCCTGATTTACTAGTGGGGCAGCACTATAAAGTTGCCATGAGTGCACAGTCATAAGTCAGCACCCGTCCTGGTATGACCTTAGATGTTGCCAGGATGCAAAACTCCAAAAACCAACCAAACATCTAAGGTCATATCAGGACGGGGACCGACTTGTGACAGTGTCCACTAATGGCGACTTGATAGTGTTGCTCCACTGGGAGACCAGGCCACCAGCACCATGCATGACCCGATATCACACTCAAGCACATTATCAGGACACCTAGCTAACCAGTTTTTGCCCTATTCTATTAATGCTGAGCCCCATGCTAACTCACCAACAAAGAAGTTCTCAGAAAAATTAAAAATAAGAAAAGCTTGTTGGCCACTATACAGACAAAGAAACTTATTTATTTTGGCCACATCATTCGTCAGAGTTCAATATACCGTACATTGTTGGAAGGGAAGGTGAATGGCAGCAGAAGGAGAGGGAGACCAAGAACATCATGGTTTACAAATATTTCACAGTGGACAGGCTTGAATTATTCACAGTCTATCAGAACAGCACACCATCGGGACAAGTGGAGAACCATTGCATCCAACCCTCGACTAGAGGACGGAACTATTGATTGATGATTGATTGATTGATTGATGATTGATGCTAGGAAGAGACAAGTAACAATTGTATATATCATTGGTTTGACTCGACCGGGAACCGAACTCTCCATCCCCCCCACGTGAGGCCAGAGCTCTACTGATTCAATGTATCTGATTTTGCGCCAACACATTGGTGTAGGGCGAGATACGTTCTGGGTATGTTTGGCATAAGTAGTATTCATTAAGAGCACGCTGGTAAATGCTGTCATACGGTGTCACACGTCAAGCGCCAACAATCTTTTGAAGATGTTCAAAATTTGTTTACGTATGACAGCGTGTGTTTTATACATTAGGCATACACTATATCGACGTTAGATATACGCTGATATGCAGCAGATGTACTTAGTCATAGGTTGAAGTATGTTAGTCATAAGTCCAGCAGGTGAGAACATACAACCTGCGTATTGAATAACTTACTTCAAATGTATGTCTAACCTATATATGATGTTTCTCCAACATGTCTTGACGTATTTGGATGTATAAGACATAATTCTGGTGATGGAATACTAATATGTTGGTGTACGCTGAGATATGTTACGGGTATGTTTGGCATAAGTAGCGTTCATTAAGAGCATGCTGGTAGACACTGTCATATGGCATCGCATGCTAAGGCACCAACAACTTTAAATGTATTTCATAAGTTGGGCATACACTGATGCAATACCCCGTAGTATAACCTTGGATGTTGCTAGGAGATGCAACTCCAATAAACAAATAAACTCTGTTTATTCTACAGTAAAACCTCTCTAAATCGATCGACCATGGGACCGAGTTTATATGGTCCATTTAGGGAGGTGGTCGGTTTAGGAAGTTTTTCATTTCGTTACAATGGTATTTTATGGGCAATCATTGTGGGACCCAAATAAAGCGATCAATATAGTGGAGTGGTCGATCTATGGAGGTGGTCGGTTAGAGATACTCTACTGCATAGTAGCGCTTCACGCGCCTGGCCGTTGAAACCCGACCTCTTAAATTAAAACCGTATCAATAAACAGGGTGATCACTAACCGTCGTGTCAATAACCGTCGTGGTCACCAGTTGTGTAAAGTCCAATGCTCGAATCTGTGGCTGTGTAGGCAAGCTAGGGTGAAATCAATACAGATAAAGAGAAAGGAAGAGCATAACATGTAAAGAAGAAGAGAAAGTCCAGCCCTCTGGTTTATTATTTATATGGTTACATGGGTTCATTGTAGGGTATCAAACCCGCCGCTTTCCCCCAATGGGAAACAAGCATTCTTGGCCCTACCAATAGGGATCCAGCATTCCTGGTCCCCTTGGATGCCAGTGTCGCCCACCACCACAAGCTGTATGGCATCATGACCACCACCAACCTTGACCTTTGAGTGTGGTGATCCCTACCCCAGCAGAGGGGGTAGGCCCTGAGTGCACTCACACCCAGACCTGCCAGCACCACTATGTCTATTTACATCCCACTCAGGCACCACCAACCCATACATATATATACACATACATGAGCCTGGTCACGTACACCGATCAGTAATAAAACATTTGCATTCCTCCCTATACCGAATATCAGAATATTTTACAGTATAATGATCATGAATAGGACTGATTCGTTTAGTGCTGCTTTTTTGTCATGAACATATCTAGAGCGTTAACTGGGGTGTGACTGTATTTGAAACTGCTAACTCGGAGAACGCATTCATTACACATCACCACCCATAAATAATCCACACCTAAATGCACTTTTAGCACCTGTCACCAATGAGTAGACTCCAAATTAGGTTGACGTCTAATGCAGGTGGGAGTAATAAGTATGCCGCACAAAGTTAACCCATTTTACTGTTGCTGTCCAGTGTCGGTGTCTTTATGACACACAGTAAAATGAAGACAGTGGATAAATTGTGTTGATGCTGATCCATTTGGAGTGAAGCAGGGTACATTTAGGTCTTGAACCAGTTAAATGGATTACACCTGACATCGAAATGAGATATTTATATGATGATTTGGTTGGTTGGTTGGTTGTTGGAATGTTATGTCTTAGCAACATTTGAGGTCATTTCAGGACGGGTGCCGACTTGTGACAGTGCACACTCATGGTGACTTTATAGTGCTGACCCACTGGAAATCAGGATGCTGGCACAATGACCCAATATCCCACTCAGTCATATTATCCTGACACTGAGCTAACCAGTCCTTTCCCTATCCTATTAATGCCATGCACCAGGCTAGGAAGCGACACATCTCAATTTTATAAGTCATTGCTTTGACTCGACCGGGAATCGAACTCTCGATCTCCTGCATGCGTACATATATATATATATATGTATGGTTGGTGGTGCCTGAGTGGGATGTAAATAGACATAGTGGTGCTGGCAGGTCTGAGTGTGGTGATCCCTATCTGCTGGGATAGGGATCACCACACTCAAAGGTCAAGGTTGATGGTGGTCATGGGGCCATACAGGTTGTGGTGGTGGGCAGACCACTGGCATCCATGGGGACCAGGAATGCTGGATCCCTATTGGTAGGGCCAAGAATGCTTGTTTCCCATTGGGGGGAAAGGGGTGGGGGTGATACTCTACAATGAACCCATGTAACCATATAAATAATAAACCAGAGGGCTGGACTCTCTCTTCTTCTTCTTCACACTTTATGCTCTTCCTTTCTCTTTGTATGTATTGATTTCACCATAGCCTGCCTACTCAGCCACAAATTCGAGCCATAAGCCCTGTTTACACGGGCAATTTAAAACGCCACATATAAAACGCCTTGCCTAGATTGATTCACATTTGCGTGTAGATGCGATGCTGTGGTGTTTTAGGGCTGAATCGATTCATATGAAACGGTTCATCTATACCACGTCACAAGGTGGTTTATTTGAAGCGATTCAGCTGGTTCCCGGGCGGCGATAGTGTAAAATAGCAGTGCTCGCCGGCTACAAGCTCAGCTGTAACTATCGCTGGTGCCCGGCAGTGTTAGAGACCGATTAGGCCGAAATCTATTGAATGCGATCATATTTAACAGAATTACATACTCAAATAATGAAATTTAATTAAATTAACCTTAAATTCCAAGCGATATTAACGCAGCAGCTACATCAGCGTCGAATCGCCAAGTGTAAACTAAACAAATACCAGTGCTCACCGGCTACAGGCGGACCACTAAGGCTGCTGGTTCCCGGCGCCAAAAACACGTTCAAACTCCATCCGTGTAAACGCGCCTCTAAAATGCTTCATATAAATAGCTTTGTCTAGATCGTTTCACAATTCCCCGTGTAAACACGGCTTTAGCCTTTACAAAATTGGTGACCATGACGAGTGGATTAGTGGATTAGACTTTACATGTTGTTAATGACATTGAACTGCTGTTAATGACATTGACCTGCTGTTAATGACACTGAACTGGTGTTAATGACATTGACCTGCTGTTAATGACACTGAACTGTTGTTAATGACATTGACCTGCTGTTAATGACACTGAACTGTTGTTAATGACATTGACCTGCTGTTAATGACACTGAACTATGTTCATGACATTGACCTGCTGTTAATGACACTGAACTGTTGTTAATGGCAACTAATGTCGGGTATGATCCACATTGAATCACGCCTGTCTCGGGATGATGGCGTCTAAACCAGTTTCTGGAACGGAATGTCAATTCCCGCTTTCACTGACAGTGACAGCCTCGTTTTGAATGCACACCTGGATACAGGGGGCGGGAGCGTGTTAGGAATGAGGGATGCCGGATACATAATGGTTCGGCTCTCAGATTCCGCTGTTGGATTCCTGACCCATTAATTATAGTCTGGCAACCATGACGGTGAACCTTGTTTTGGCTGATCCAGTTTTTTTCTCTGCTGATTATTCATGTCTAGTTTTTTTTGTTTTTTTTGTTTTTTTTTCATTGAGGCTGTATTTATACTGTCCATAGCATATAAGCCCGGGTAACCAGGCTTGTTTTCAATGCTGGCCAGTTGTAGTGTTGGTGTTATCTTACCACACAGTGGCTGCTGATAAGGTATTTGTTTGCCTGCATTTCAGTAGCAGATAGATAATTGGTTAGTATGGTTAATAGCCTATGTTAGTTTTTTTGGATTTTCTTGGTATATATGTATTTATTTTTTCTACTCTTATTACTAGACTAGCCTACTCCTATTTACATATCATAGGCTTGTACGTAGCTGTGTTGTGTGTTATCTGGCTACTTTTGGCATGGTTACCTTCCATTGGGCGTCCCGCTGGTGGGCCGTGACATATCACATGCCCCTTTGGAGTGCAGCTTAGTGGGGGTTTCCTAGCCTTATTTTGCACAGATATTTTTTGTAAGTTTTTAGGTCAGGAATTTGTCGTTCCTTAACCGTTTGGGCATTCCATACCTTGGCAGCCATTTCCAGCGTGCTTCTCTCATGAGCTTTTATTTGGCTTCTGGTCTGCTTTAGTAGTGGCGCATTATTTGCTCTAGTAGCCCTTTGTGGTTTTGTTAGAAGTTTAATGTTTTGACTATAGCTATATGCTAATGTTTTCTAGTACCCCCATAACGACATCCTGACGGGTGTGAGCTCTCACCCATGAGCAATTTTCATCAAAACGGGAAATCCAAAATGGCGGCTGTCACTAAATTTGGGTATTTGTTTAAATGTCTCCTGAAGAAATAGAGCTAGAGACTTCATATTGGTGTCAAATGAATCATATAAAATTGCTTATTTATGTGCTTTTGCGTACTTAGATATCCAACATGGCTGACAACTTATGTGAAATGTGTATATTTGATTCTTTTTGTTTTAAAATTAACTGTGGGAAACATTAATGATAGGCTTGTTTGTTTTGTTGGAGTTTTACAATCTGGGGAAAACTAAGGTCACATCAGGATGGATACTGACTTGTGACAGTAAGCACTCATTGCGTCTTTGTAGTGCTGCCCGACAGGGACACCAGGCTGCCAGAACCATGACCTGATATCCCACTAAGTCACATTATCATGACACTGAGCCAACCAGTCCTTGCCCGCTCCTAATAATGCCAAGCCCCTGGCTAGGAAGCGACAAGTATACTTTTGTATGTCATTGATTTGACTCAACCAGGGTTCGGACACACAAACCCATGGGTTCGGATCCCCCGATCTCCCAAAACAGGAGACTGACGCTCAACTCATTCGCCCATCCCATCTGGTGATCTGTCAGGTAAGGAGTGACATAGACCGGTGGGCGTTGATAGAGTGATTGCATAAGGGAGCCTAGGTGGAGTCATGCTTAGCACACTACCTCCGGAATGGCAGGAAGGATGGGTTCGAATCCTGATCTAGGCTCAAAAGTTTTCCATTTTCTTCACCCCCATGACATTACTAATGCGAATTCGAATGCCATCTCATCAATAGCAAACACCGACAGCCGGCTTTTCTATATTTGATATAAAACAGAGCTAGCATCTCATACAGATTCGCTTGATATTTGCATGGCTTGCTTTCGAGTTTGAGATCAAATTTCTCGTCCATGAAACGACATCTCACTTGAGTAAAAGTAGGTGAGCTGAAGACCAGAAGGAGGGATCTAGGTTTATTATGCATTAATGGATGTTGTTTTAGGTAGTTGCACTCACCTCACCAGGTGAAATACCAAATACACAGCTATGCCTGCCACCAAAGTGCGCAAGATCATAAAGGGTCACTATGTTTATTGGGATGGTGATTGCACCACGGATTCTAGAAAACCTAATGGTTAGGATACTTACTCTAGAATGGCATGAACATGGGTTCGAGGTAACTTTTGGACCAGGCGGGATGGCCGAATGAGTTAGAGCGTCCGTCTCCCGTGCTGGTAGATCGTGGGGTCGTGGGTTCGAACCCTGGTCGAGTCAAACCAATGACTTAAAATTGTATACTTGTTGCTTCCTATCCAGGTGCTCGGCATTATTAGGATAAGGCAAGGACTGGTTGGCTCAGTGTCAGGATAATGTGACTGAGTGGGATATTGGGTCATGGTGCTAGTGGCCTTGTTTCCCAGTGGGACAGCACTATAAAGTCGTCATGAGTGTGCACGGTCACAAGTCGGTACCTATCCTGATATGACGTTAGATGTTGCTAGGATGTAAAACAACAAATAAACAATCAAGGTAACTTTGAATTAAAGCTGCACAGTCCGATGAAAACATCAAATTTTCAAAATCAAACAATCACATCGATTTGATTGTAAATATCTAACTTAGATACTGGAGCACTTATCAAACGTGTGTTGCCACATAGAAGGGAATACTGAGACAATGTAATAGAACCAGTTACTGCAGAAGCATATTGATGGTGTCAGCTTTTTGGCATACTTGCCAAAATTAATGTTGCATGTTTGAACTTCAAATATCTCAAAAGCTAGCCATTTAAAATAGACTACTTGAAACTAAAATAAGGTCGATTATGTTTTGGTTTATTTGTTTTACATCCTAGCAACATCTAAGGTCATATCAGGACGGGTACCAACTTGTGACAGTGCGCACTCATACCAACTTTATAGTGCTGCCCACTGGAAGACCAGGCCACCAGCATTGTGACCTGATATCCCACTCAGTCACATTATCCTGACACTGAGCCAACCAGTCCTTGCCCTATCCTAATAATGCCGAGTGCCAGGCTAGGAAGCAACAAGTATCAATTTCTAAGTCATTGGTTTGACTCGACCAGGGTCGAATCCACGACCCCACGATCTACCAACAGAGGAGACGGACGCTCTAACTCATTCGGCCATCCCGTCTTTTATTATAATGATCAATGTAATACATTTATCTCAGAAAATGACAGAAACTCAAAACCATCGGACTATATAACCTTTCTATGGAGATATTTTAAGTGTAAACATGTTAAATTAATTTGTGTGTGCTTGTCAAAACTCGAACCCTATAGAACCTTCAGCATTAACATATTGACATTGACTTAACATGCATTTCTATGTAGCGCCCTAAGATTGGTCGGTAGTTGGAGTTTTACGTCCTGGCAACAACTAAAGTAATATCAGGACAGGCACCGAATTGTGACAGTGCACACTCATGGGAACTTAATAGTGCACCCTGACAACATATCTAATAGGTCATATCAGGACACAGGGACCGACTTGCCGTCAGGATATGACCATAGATGTTGTTAGGACGTAAAACCCAAACAAACAATTAAATGTACCGACTTGTGACAGTGCGCAATCATCGCTGTCACAACGGTATGCAACACTATAGAGAGTCACTATGTTTATATGTGGTTTTTGTTCTTCCTTCTGGAGATACACGATGCGCATGTGCATGGAGGCCTTACAGGTGCTAAATGACATGGGTCATCACCGGAATCTGAATACCCCGTCCAGATATGACCTTATATGTTGCCAGGACGTAAAACTCCAACAACCAACCATCACGGGAATACCGGGTGCGGTGGCCGATTCGGTAGAACGCAGGCCTCCCGTGTGGGGGATAGGGAACCAAATTGCCGGTCGAGTCAAACCAATGACTTACAAAATTTATACTTGTCGCTTCCTAGCTTGGCACTCGGCATTAATAGGATTCTTTTGTTGTTGTTGTATTGAGGCTGTATTTATTCTGTCCATAGCATGTAAGCCTGGGTACCCAGGCTTGTTTTCAATGCTGGCCAGCTGTAGTGTTGGTGTTGTCTTACCAAACAGTAGCTGCTGATAAGTTATTTGATTGTCTGCATTTCAGTAGCAGATAGATAGTCTGTTGGTACGTTTAGTTGCCTGTGTTAGGTGTTTTTTTGGGCCCTCTTGGCATTGTATTTTGTTCTATTCTTATTACTATGTTAGTTGTTTTCTTAAGGTTCTATGTTAGTGTTTTGTGGTTTTCTTGGGAAGGGTTTTCCGCTTTTTTCTACTTAATTCTATACTAGCCTATTTTATTTACATGTCCATAGGCTTTTACGTAATAGGTGGTTGAGTTATGTTTGTTTGGATTTGATTTGATTTATATTGTTGTTGGATATGTTATCTGGCTTTTATATTTCCGGTTATCCCGCCCTGGGTTGTCCAGTTGGTGGGCCGTGACATATCACCTGCCCCCTTGTGGTGCAGTTCAGTTGCGGTTCCCAGTTTTTATTTTGCACACATATTTTTTGTACGTTTTTAGGTCAGGGATTTGTCTTTCTTTCACCGTTTGCGCATTCCATGCCTTGGCGGCCATTTCCAGTGTGCTCCTTTCATGGGCTTTGATCTGGCTTCTGGTCTGCCTCAGTAGTGGTGCCTTGCTTGCTCTGGTGTCCCTTAATGGTTGGGTTAGACGCTTATTGTCTTGGCTATATCCATATGCTAATGCTTTTAGGGGGAGCACCCTTCTGTTTTCTAGTAGCATTACTAGGATAGGGCAAGGACTAGTTAGCTCAGTGTCAGGGTGATGTAACTGAACGGGATATTGGGTCATGGTATTGGCGACCTTATTTCCCAGTAGGACAGCACTATAAAGTCGCCATGAGTGTGCACTGTCACAAGTCGATACCCGTCCTGATAAGACTAATGGTGCTGCCAGAACACAGAATCCCAACAAACATCCTCAAATGTTAAGAATTTCAAATTTATTTTCAAACGATCCGACCAACACTGCTGGGGAGGGATAACTAAATTGTAACTAGGTCGAAATCCCTATGGTCAAACTGGCGAACTGTGTTGGGAAGAGGGGGGCCATACAACAGGTGACAAGCGGACACGGGGGCCAATAGTCATGAACCGCGATTTTGAATTCAAAGCGATGGGAACATTCCAACCATTTTGTGGCTGGGCATTCCAAGGTTGCAGAAGTGGTCCTACCACAAACATCCACCTAGTTTGGGGTGTGTATCTGTGTGTGTGTGTACATGTGTATGTGTGTATGTGTGTATGTGTGGATGTGTGGAGGGAGTATCTCTTTATGACCATTACCGGATGCGGTGGACGAATCGGTAGAGCACAGGCCTCACATGCGGGAGATCAGGAGTTCACGAGTTTGGTTCCCGGTCGAGTCAAACCAACGACTTAAAAATTGACACTTGTCGCTTCCTAGCCTGGTGCTCGGCATTATTAGGATAGGGCAACGGCTGGTTAGCTCGGTGTCAGGAGTCACTGAGTGGGATATCGGGTCATGGTGCCGGTGGCCTGATTTCCCAGTGGGGCAGCACTATAAAATCACCATGAGTGCGTACTGTCAAAAGTCACTACCCGTCCTGATATGACCTTAGATGTTGCTAGGATGTAAAATAACAACAAACAAACAAACTTTCTGACAATTGGTTGCAAAGTGCTCCGGTTCCTTTAAATGTGACAGACAAATTCTTCAGCTGCAATGGGACACCTACATCATCGCCATTGTGTGACCGGAGGCGGAAGCTGAATCGGTTAGAGCGCAAACTTCCCATATGGAAGCTGGGGCGTCAAAATCCTAGCTGAGCCCAATCATTGACTTACAGAATTTACACTTGTCACTTCCTAGCCTGGCATTCGCCAATGATAGGATAAGGCAAGGACTGGATAGCTCAGTGTCAGGATAATATGACATAGTGGGAAATCGGGTCATGGTGCCAGCGGCCTTGTCTCCCAGTGGGGCAGCACTGTAAAGTTGCCATGAGTTTGCACTGTCGAGTCGACAATCGTATGTATGCCCGTCCTGATATGACCTTAGATGTTGCTAGGACGTTAAACAACAACACACAAACAAATCGTATGTATGCACTAACATCGCTGGGTGTCAGTTTTATCGTTTTGCTAATCTATTTTTTTTAAATTTCATTGATGGCTGGTTGGTTATTGGAGTTGTACATCCTGAGAACATATATGGTAATATCAAGATGGCTACCGACGTGTGACAGTGCACACCCATGACGACTTTATAGTGCTTCCCCACTTGGCGACCAGGCCACCAGCATCATCACCTAATACCCCACACAGTCACTGTATCCTAATACAGTATAACCCCGTTAAATCAAACTTGAAGGGATCCTAGAAATTTGTTTGGATTAACCGATCATTGGTTTAACTGAGTTTTGGCTTTGACTTTGACTTTGAGTAAGCGTGTATTGCACATGTAATATACAATGTATGTGGACACTTTGATTATTGCTTTTTATGTATTTACAGTATATCCCCGTTAAAACAACCTCGGTTAAACCAAACGATCAGTTAATCCAAACATTTTTCGGCGGCCCGGCAAAATACTACCATATAAGAAAGTCAGTGGGGTCTCAGATGACCTTATCATCACATGAAAGTTTGGTTTAACCATACCGGAGGGATCGTGGGTTCGAACTCTGGTCGAGTCAAACCAATTACTTAAAAATTGATACTTGTCGCTTCCTAGTCAGGTGCTCGGCATTATTAGGATAAGGCAAGGACTGGTTATCTCAGTGCCAGGATAATATGACTCAGTGGGATATCAGGTCATGGTGCTGGTGGCCTGGTCTCCCAGTGGGGCAGCACTATAAAGTTGCAATGAGTGCACACTATCACAAGTCGGTACCTGTCCTGATATGACCTTAGATGTTGCTAGGACGTAAAACAACAACCAACAAACCACCATACGGAGTGGCCTGGGGTCCGACAATTTTGTTTGGAGTAACCGACTTTGGTTTATCCGACTTTTTGTATATGATAAATGGTAGTATTTTGCCGGGCCGCCGAAAAAAGTTTGGATTAACCGATCGTGTGCTTTAACCAAGCTTGGTATAACGGGGGTATACTGTACTGTGCTAACGAGTCCTTCTCCTATTAATGCCGAGCCTCAGGCTAGGAAGTGACAAGTATAAATTGTATAAGTCATTTGTTTGACTCGACAAGAAGAAAGAGAAAAAGTAAGAGAGAGAAGAAGAGAGAGAAGAAGAGAGAAAAGAGAGAGAGAGGAGAGATACGAGAGAGATGAGAGAGATGAAAGAGAGATGAGAGAGAGGATTGAGAGAGGAGAGAGAGGAGAGGAGAGAGAGAGAGGAGAGAGAGAGGAGAGAGAGAGGAGAGAGAGGAGATTGATTGATTGGTGGTTGCTTTACGCCGTGTCGGCAGCATAGGCCATATTCACGGCGAGAAATGTTTGTTTTTGTTCAAACCATCGCTTTTACATGTAAAAGCATACAATCAATTTTGTGTCAATGGACACTCATGAATTTTGTAAACTCACAATCATATAGCTAAATAAAAGTCTAAATGATAGTATTATTCACTGATGAAATTTGTTTAAAAACCTATATGAGTTGGTACAAACCAGCTGCCCTCAAAAAGGCTAAAATCTTTTCTTGTTTTACTTTAGTAAAAAGGTCTTGCATGTTGTTTGCAGTGTAAAATTGTTGGCGCAAGGCCATGAAATCCACACAGTTTAATAAAATGTGTTTTAATGTCAGTGGGGACTGACATCCAATACATTCAGGGGGAGGCTCCCCCTTGAGCAGAAAAACGTGTGTTAGCCACGAGTGGCCAATATGGCATCTTGTTAAAACAACCTGCTCGTGTCGCCCTTCCAGGCGACTCTGCGGCAGTCCGTTCACGGAGGGGGTAATTCTATAGAGTTTGTTGTCTGGGTGTTCATCCCATTCGATCTGCCATAGGTTCCAAATGTATTTTTGAATGGTAGGTTTCAGATCAGAGTGGGGAATATGACAGTGTTCCAAAGGAGCAGTCAGGGCTCGAGTGGCCGCTTGATCTGCTCTCTCATTTCCTGGGATACTAACATGACTAGGCACCCAACATAGGTGAATGTCAAATTTTGCTATTGAAAGAGAGTTTAGTTTAATGAGTACTTTAAGTAGTATTGGGTGGTCCAGTTTCCTATTGTTTAAAGCCTGAAGGCAGGAAAAAGAGTCAGTGAAAATGATGAATTTATGACTGGCTGAGGTTTCGATGCACTCTAACGCGAGTAGGAGTGCTCGTGCCTCAGCAGTAAAGATGGAACTCTGATCTGGAATACGCGTACCTAGTTCACGTCTGTGGACGATTGCTGCCGCAGAGACTCTGTTGTCTGTCTTTGACCCATCCGTGTAAACGGCTAGGTGGGCGCTAAAAGCACTTCGCACATCGATAAAGCTTTCATGATATGAAAGTGGGTGCGTTTGACTTTTCTTTGACATGGCCAGCTGGAGGAGGATGTTTGGTTTCCTCAGCTGCCAGGGAGGAACATCTGAATATTGTGAGGGTGCTATGTTATGTATATTTGCCCTCAAGGCCTCCAAATGAGGCTTTATTCTGAGGCCTAACGGCTTTATGTATGTTGGCCTTGATTCATAGAGGCATTCATATGGTGGCATAAAAATGGAGTTATATGCAGGATTTAAAATATTTCCTTTTAATGTTATCGCATATTGCATAGACAGTTTGAGCCTTCTACTCTTAAGGGAAGGCTCTCGGCCTTCGACATAAAGGCTCTGGACGGGCGAGGTTCTAAACGCCCCCAGGGCCAGCCGAAGGCCTTGATGGTGTATAGTGTCTAACTGTGATATGTATGATTTCCTGGCTGAACCATAAACAATACAGCCATAGTCCAATTTTGAACGTATTAAAGTTCTATATAATTGGAGCAGAAGAGTGCTATCTGCTCCCCACTGTGTGTGGGCTAGAACTTTTAAAATGTCCAGTCCCTTAAGGCACCTGGACTTTAAGTACTTTATATGAGGGATAAAAGATAATTTGTTGTCAAAGATGACTCCTAAAAACTTGTTCTCTTTGACAACTTTTATGGGATCATTTCCAATTGTTAAATTAGGTTCATGGTGCAAAGTCCGTAAAAGACAAAAGTGCATGCAAACGGTTTTCGATTTGGAGAATCTAAAACCATTTTCCATTGCCCATCAGGAAAGGCTATTTATATTTAATTGGAGTTGCCGTTCTATAGTGTTCATATTTTTACCTTTATAACATATTAAAAAGTCATCTACATAGAGACTGCAGGATACAGTACTCTTAATAGATTTGACTATATTGTTAATTTTAATGCCAAAAAGGCTAACAGATAGAATGCTACCCTGAGGTACACCCATCTCCTGATCAAAAGGATCAGAGAGGGTAGCATTGACCCGAACGCTAAAGTTCCGGTTTGATAAAAATTTAGAAATGAAAATGGGCAAGCGCCCTCTAAAACCCATATTGAACAAATCCTTCAGGATGCCGTACTTCCATGTCGTGTCGTATGCCTTTTCGAGGTAGAAAAACACGGACACGACCTGTTCTTTGTTTATGAAGGCATTTCGAACGAATGACTCCAATCGGACCAAGTGGTCGAGGGTACTCCTCCCCCGCCTGAAACCACACTGGAAGTCGGTCAGATGGTGCTCCGACTCCAGGATCCAGACGAGGCGATCGTTAATCATTCGTTCGAAAGTTTTACAAATTCAACTTGTAAGCGCTATCGGGCGGTAGTTCCCGGGCTCGCTATGGTCTTTCTTCGGTTTGGGGATGGGAATAATGATAGCCTCTTGCCAGGAGGTCGGGATGTCTCCCGTGCACCAAATATTATTAAAAAGGTGCAGAAGCAGTTCTATTGGTGCTGGTGGGAGGTGTTTTAAAAATTGGTAGTGTATTTTGTCTGGACCTATTGCAGTGTCATGCGATCTATTTAAAGCGTGTTTTAATTCATATATTGTGAAAAAAACTATTGTAGTGCTCAGTGTTATTAGATTTGAAATTTATAGGTTGTCTTTCCAGGCGCAACTTCAACTGTGCAAAGGCCGGAAGGCAGTTTTGCACAGATGAGTTCTGGGAGAAAGTACTGGCAAGAAGGTTGGCTATATCAGTTACGGAAGTTAAAAGAATATTATTGTGTTTTAGATGTTGGACCGATGATCCAGCATATTTTTGTTTTATTTTCCGGATCATGGTCCAAACTTTAGAAAGTGGGGTGTGAGTGGTTATGCTGGAGACATATAGTCTCCAACACAGCCTCCTTGCCTCCTTGCCTCCCTTTAGTTCAGAGGTTGTGCGATAACCATTTTTACAGTAGGTTTGATCTGTTTTGTTTTTATGAATTTACTTACTATCCTAGGGCAAGGCGTGACCAGCCGATTGATTGGACCGGGCCAATCCAACCACTCGTCTAGGTGAAGTCGGGGCCAAAGTGCGGTGTTGGATCGGTGAGAGCAATTGCTGCTCACCATCCTCAAGCACCAGGATCCCTTCCTCCACCGATACGAGTTGCAACTCACGGCAAACGAGTCGCCCCATTTGTCGCCTTTTACGATCTGCAAGGGGGTGCAAGGGAACTATTCTAAAGCGGTTCCCCACGGGGGGAGAGAGGAGAGAGAGGAGAGAGATAGGAGAGAGAGGAGAGACAGGGGAGAGAGAAGAGAGAGCAGAGAGAGCAGAGAGAGAAGAGAGAGAGAAGAGAGAGAAGATAGAGAAGAGAGAGAGAAGAGAAGAGAGAAGAGAAGAGAGAATAGTAGAGAGAAGAGAAGAGATAAGAGAGAGAAGAGAATGAGAGAGAAGAGAAAGAGAGAAGAGAAAGAGAGAAGAGAGAGAAGAGAGAAGAGAAGAGAGACGCGAGAGAAGAGAATGAGAGAGAAGAGAATGAGAGAGAAGAGAGAGAGAAGAGAGAGAGAAGAGAGAGAGAAGAGAGAGAGAAGAGAGAGCAAGCCCTCTGTTTTATTAAATAGTTCCAAGGTTCCCTGATAGGGTGTCACACCAACCCCTCCAAACCAATAGAACAACAGCATTTTGGTCTCCATGGGCACATAGTAGTCTGCCCACCACCAGGTAGGTGACCCTCCCCCAGTCAGGCTGTTGCCTGGCCAACCTGGCCACAACCAACCTTGACCTGGCTGCTAATTCCAGCTTGATTGGGTTGACCCCTACTCAGGTAGAGGGGCCAGGTCCTGAGTGCACTTCAAGCAATTGAAGTCAACTAAACTCAAGCCTGCCAGCACTCACTATGTCAATCTATAGGAAACTCAAATATAACCCAACCAGGTGCCCCTGCCCCCATATATATATACGAGACTCTCTCAAAAGGTGCTAAGCAATATGGGACAAAACTTTGTCCATTGTAATGATCAACACACTACATGCTTATGCATTTGCTCAGGATAAACGGATTTGTTTTTTACATGGTGTTTCATAATCCCAAGAGAAATCATATTGATTTGAAGCAAATGTCCCTGTGTTTTCAGTGTAACCGTTTCTGTGCTGTTTTCGTTCAATCGTTACAATGGACCAACAACAAAAAGAGGTATCACCTTTTCAGTCAGGCTCATATATATATATATACAAGCACACCCGGCTAGGCATCTTAATAACACATCAAACAATTGGATTCCCCTCTGCCATATATCGGAATATTTTACAGTCGGGTTTCGATCTACATTCGAGGAAAAGGAGGATGTTCTTACTTTTGGGGGTCTATATATATATATATATATATAATGTAGGCTAAGTGGACAGTGGTATATAACATTAACAGGTGCATTTTGTTTAGTCATTGCCCTTCACTGTTTGCGCGATGACAAATTGCGTAAGTACATTCCAACTGAAAGCAATTCAAATTTGATCTCAGCGCGGTGTAATTGGACTTCAACCCATATTAAAGTTATCGTCTGGAAGCTGTAGTTTGTGTAGGCAGGCTAATACGAAATCAAAACAGGCAAGGAGAGAAAGGAAGAGTATAAAGAGTGAAAGAAAAAGTGAGAGCTTGCACCCTCAGGTTTATTATTATATAGTGGTACATGGATCTGATATGGCATACCACCTGACCATGCTCTCCAATGAACAACAAGCATTTCTAGGTCCACCAATGAACAGTAAGCATTCTTGTGTCACCATGGCTACTGTGATCTACCCACCACTCCCATGCCTTGTGGCTCTTGGCCTGCACCTGCCTTGCTGTGTGTGTGTGTGTGAGGTGATCCGTGACTGACAGTTGGGGGAAGGGGGTAGTGAGTATAGCTCTTGAGCCCCTTCCACACTAACAATAGTGCCCCTCTCACACTATCTATTTAATACACAATGACTATGAACCACAAGTAAAGAGACACCAGCCACTACATAAATACATTCATGCACCTGGCCGTTTACATCATTTACCTTTATAGACCATTTGTAATCCTTTTTAGACCAGTTCACACTATCCACCAATGCGTTTTATCGGAATATTTTACACCATGGTACTTTTTGTGGGGGTGCAGAGATAGTTTGCCTTCCTTATTATTATTTTTTTTGTTTAATGAATTTATTTACCCTTTTCATAATGGATAAGTGTGTTAATACTTATTTTCACCGCTGTGCAGCACTAGTCCCACTAATTAAAATAATTTGCTGTTTTTGATAATATATCATGGTTCAGAGCATATTATATATGGTTGTGCAATGTATTCGATCTGTCTACTCTATCCTCAAGATTGGAATAACATAAACAACTACCATACTATTGGTTTTAATTTGTATTCAACCCAGGTGATGGGCGTTTTGCTTATGAACTGATCCTCAAGGTCACGCCATGAACTTAGGGATATTACACCAATTTGTTTTAGAACTTAGGCAACCCTAAAGTAACAGTGATTCAAACTCCTTTATGGTCGCAAGAGCGCTAGTAACTTACAGATCATCTTCTGTCTGATCTAGGGTCTAATGGGCCTCCAATGCCAGCTCGTTATGGCACATGTGGGTCGACGGTGCCCTGAAGTCATATAATTATGGGTTTCCCCTCCAATGTATATCCAGGCTTCGCTCAAATGCTTCTACCATTGGTGCTTCAACCACTTGGTCTGGGAGACTGTTCCATGGATCTTTCGCTCGAAAGAAAAATGAGTGCTTCCTGACATCAAGTCTAGGCCTCTCCTTGAAGATCTTATCCCGCTGGCCTCTGGTGTTACTGTTTGGCCTGAGGTTGGACAAACCTGTTGTGACATCACTGTCATAGACTCCAGTAATAACCTTATAAGTCTCTATCATATGTCCCCTGAGATGATGATATGACAATGTTGGTAGCTTAAGTCTCCTCAGGCGATCTTCATATGACATAACTCTCAATCCTGGGATAAGTATGAGTAAAGGCCCAGTCACATTACAGCTTGCGACGAATTTGCGACCATTTTGCGGCGACTTTGCGACCATTTGTGACCAAAAAGCCCGCTGGGCGCCAACTCATCGCCAAGCTATGAAGATGGTCGGCAACCATTTTGGTCGCAAGGAGGTTTTCGATGCAGCAGCTGCAACATCATTGCGACCAAATTCGTCGCCTGAAGATCGGCAATCCTCATTGAGAACCACTTTGCGACCATTTTTGTACCACTTGAAATAATTTTGCGACCACTTAGGACCATTTGTCGATTACCTGCAACCATTTTGCGACAACGCGTTTTTTTGTTTGTGGTCGTAAAGTGGTCGCAAGCACAGTTTGACTGTGGTATAAGGATGCGTCCCTCTTGAGACGAGTAGGCTGATTGACCGGTGGTGCTGGGAAGAGAAGTCAAGCCGATGAGCAGGATCGTTGAACCATGGCTAGCGAATGGAAGTGATGGTCAAGCAGCAATGGGGTCCCCGACGGAGTGATCTGGAAGTTTCACAATAGACCCCGCCAGTTAAGCTAGTGACATGTGTCGGCAGACTCTGGAACCACTCTAGTCAGGTACATTACCGGACTGCCTATGATTGATTTCACATGCTATATCTCCATAAAGATTGCTTGGAAAAATTATGAAATGCTTGATTATATTCAGGAATTCATATCGCAACAGGATTCAAGCTCTTAATCTCTTATCCTTGAAATATATCTAAAAGAAAGACAATTATATTGTATTTTTCTTCTGGAATTTCACTGTCGCTCTCTTCATGTATTACATACACCCCTGCAGTTAAGCTAGTTAATCTATTTGGCACATGGTTAATAGATGCGGTCGGGGGTGATGAAAATTGGAGATATTGCACCAAAAGCGAGACTCGATCCCACATCTCTTTGCATTCCAGGCCACTTCGCTAACCATTACACCACCTAGGCTCCCTGATGTCAACACACTACCCACGCCTACAGGTCTATGTGGCTCCTTGTCTGAGGTCAGTGCAGACTACTACATAAGTAAGCCAGAAGGTTGCTTGGGTGTTGGAGTTTTGCATCCTGGTAACATTTAAGGTCATATAAGGAGAGGTACTGGCTTGTCACAGTGCACACTCATGGCGAGTTTATAGTGTTGCATCACTGGGAGACGAGCCCACCAGCACCATGACCTGATATCCCACTCAGTCACATTATCCTGACACTGAGCTAACCAGTCCTTGCCTTATCCTATTAATACCGAACGCCAAGCTAGGAAGTGACAAGTATCAATTGTGTACGTCATTGGTTTGACTCGACTGGGAATTGAATTCCCGATCTCCCACACAGGAGACCTGCGCACTACCGATTCGGCCATCCTGCAAGCTAAGGGGTCCTCATGAAGAGTTCTAAAGGTTCTACAATTGGGCACGTGGTTAATAAGTTAGCGGGAAGGAGAAGTTTACAATGAGGAAAAAAAAGGTCAAAGTTCATTGTGGGAAGAACTTTAAACAAAGTAAAAGTTCCTTTACCCCAAGGCTCTTATACAATATTGTATCCTACACGACACCCGACGAGGTGGCCGAATCGATAGAGCGCACGCTTTGTGTGTCAGAAATCGGGAGTTTGGTTCCAGTTCGAGTCAAACCAATGACTTATAAAAGTGATACTTGTCGCTTCCTAGCCAGGCGCTTGGCATTAATAGGATAGGGCAAGGACTGGTTAGCTCCATGTCAGAATAATGTGACTGAGTGGGATATTGGGTCATGGTGCCGGTATCCTGATTTCCCAGTGGGGCAGCACTATAAAATAACCATGTGACTTTATAGGTACCCGTCCTGATATGACCTTAAGTGTTGCCACGACGTAAATTTAGTAGTCTGCCCTGACCTCTCCGGCATGGAGCCACATTGACAGGTGGGTATGGACGGGATGATTACATCAGGGAGCCTAGGTGGTGTAAGGGTTAGCATACTATCCCAGAATGCAAGAGATATGGAGACGAAACCTGCTCTAGGCACAATATTTCCCATTTTCACCCCGTCCCCCTCACAACGACACTGGTTGCCATGACCTGTATTCTATACAAGCTCCATGCTGTATGGTTGCTGAACCAACCCTGTGTATGTATATATGTATGTGCATTGCCTGTGTATATGTAATTGACTACATCACGGTTCCGACTGCGCATGCACTGAAAACGGCGTTGGGAGCAAAGCAAAGGCGTACGCCCATTGAGTTTGCCAATACGCGTAGGGCAAAACTGGCATTTTATTCAAACTAACTAGAAATACATAACAATTTGGCATAAACATGGATGGAAGGATGCAATATAATAATATAATGCATATGTTTAAGACACAACTCTCCATAAACCATAGAATATAAATAAAAACATGAATAAAATAAATAAAACTGACTCTGGCTATGGCTCTAATACTAGTCTGAGTGCCTAGATTTGTCTAAATCTAAATGCACATTGCATAAGATGTGCTGGTTATATTGATGTAAATGCAATGCTGGATAAAAGATTAATATCTTAATTTATTATATATATTTTGTTAGTTGGTATTCTATGTTTGAAACAAGAGCTGAGATGAGCTGAAAGTAGCACATTTCATAGCTGCACCCAGTGTATTAGCATGTGCCATGTGCTTCTCGTGGCTTTGTTTTGCTCTGATGCATCCCACAATGCACCGCGCCGCTGGAATTCCAAGCGGACGAGTGTAGTAGTCTACACTGACCTCTCAGGCAAGGAGCCACATAGACAGGTGCGTGATGATAGGGTGATCATTTCAAGGAGTCTCGGTGGTGTGATGGTTAGCACACTATCCTGTGGGTTCGACTCCTGCTTTAAGCGCAGAATTTCCCGTTTTCATCACCTCTCCCCACAACAACAGCATTGCAGTTGAGATACACATGTTGCAATTTCTATAGAAATATTCTATCTGATATCCGAATGTACTTCCAACGGGAATTGTCAATTAGCTATGAAAATATTCTGCAGCTGTTGTGACAACGCCTCAGTCGCTATGAGATTGCTGCAGTTGCTATGGATACGGGACTCTGACTGATGTGGTGACACCCGCCCCCTCCTCATCACCCCCTCCCGTTTCGCACTGAGTAGATACTGGGCGACGATTTTCATCGATTTCCAATGTTCCCAATTATCGCCCAGGTTGAAGTCGACACGGGTCAGATTGGTTCATGAATCTTTAAGTCCTGGCAACACCTAAGTTCCTATCAGGATGGGTACCGACTTGTGACAGTGCACACTCATGATGACTTTGTAGTGGTGCTCCACTGGGAAATCAGGCCTTCGGCACTATACCGAGATATCCCACTCAGTCACATTATCCTGACACTGAACTAACTTGTCCTTGCCCTTTCCTATTAATGCTGAGTGCCAAGCTAGGTAGCGATAAGTATCAATGTTATAAGTCATTGGTTTGACTCGACCGGGAACCGAACTCCCGACCTCCTGACCTTCCGCATGCGACGCCAGCGCTCTACCGATTAGCACACCGCGCCCGGTGCCACGGGTTAGAAGTGAGGCTCGGGTGTAGTTTTGTGTGCGTGACTTTGCACCTAGCGGCGTCCGTGTACCGGTGGTGACGTGGTCACACGGTCACGTGACACACGGGACAACTTGGTTCAGTATGAAATATGGGGTGGGTGTGTGGAATGGTGTGTGGGGGGGGGGGGGAGTGAAGGAGAGCGAGGGTGGGGGAGGGTAGGGGGTAAGTGAGAGGGAAGATTAGCTGTACTTTGTGCATGAGGGGAATATTATATATATAGGATTGGAGAGTACGTGAAAAATAAATTGTTTCTTTGTTGTTGTTTTACATCCCAGCAACATCTAAAGTCATATCAGGATGGGTACTGACTTGTGACAGTGCACACTCAAGGCGACTTTATAGTGATGCCCCACTGGGAAATCAGGCCGCCAGTACCATGAGCTTATATCCCACTCACTCGTATTATCCTGACACTGATAGAACCAGTCCTTGCCCTATCCTAGTAATGCCGAGCGCCATGCTAGGAAGCGAAAAGTATCAATTTTTAAGTCATTGGTTTAACTAGACCCTGGTTCGAACCCACAAACTCATGGATTTGGATCCCGCGATCTCTCAAAACAGGGGATGGATGCTCAACTCATTTGGCCACCCTGTCTAGTCTGAAAAATATATGAAGTGCAACAAAAGCAGAGATGCCGACAGTGAACTAAAATCTGTTGTTTAACCTAGTCTGCTAGTTACTCTTTCAGTTTCAGCACTGTCTCTGTGAAAGGTCTGCTAAACGACGCATTAGAAAAAGTGTCGGAAGGTTGGGTTATGGCCAAAACTATGTTTTCAATTTAATATGTTGGTTATTTAGTTGATGGAATCTTATATCCTGGCAACATCTATGGTCATATCAGGATGGGTACCGATGTGTGACAGTGCACACTCATGGATGGTTTACCTTATAGTGCTTCCCTTATTGGAGACCAGGCCACCGGTAACATGACCCGACATCCCACACACAGTCATATTATCCTAATACTGTGCTAAGCGTCCTTCTACTATCCTTTTAACACCTAGCGGCAAGATAGGTAGCTACAAATGAAGAGTTCATGCGCAAAACCCCGTAAACGCCAATAAAAAAAAACAATTAAAATAAAAGATTTTGACCTGAAGATTATTTTAATTCTTACTATAATTCACCGTTTGTTGTGATGACATTATTATGGAGCGATGAGCAAAAAAGTAGGAATGTAAAAAAAATATATAAATATTTGCAGCTTTGATTCCAATGTTTATCCCAATTTTTGGATTGGCTTTTTCAGGGTTTTGCTCCTGAACTCTTCAAATGTGAATTTTTTAAATCATTGGTTTGACAAGGCTGGGATTTGAACTCCCGACCTACATCTATTTTGGTCCCTTTTTTATGGTGTGAACCATTGATTATCCTAATTACACAGGACCCTACCAATTAACCCAATTTCCACCACAATCATGGGGAAGTGTAAAATTGGAAGCCATTGTAAAAAATATATAAACAAAAGTCTCCTCTGGTCGATGTCGCTAATTCAGCGAAATTCCATCTATGCACTTCTTTTTTTGTAAGGCCGCCAAAAAGTGATGAAAAGAAGAAAAATGATAGGATTGTATTACCCTACCTGACCCCTGTCATTATTGGGAAATTGTCAGCCAATTCTTCAGAGAACGGTAGAGAAGATCCGCGAGATTTGGGTAGGACTGACACTGGTATAGCTGTATGCTTGGTTGTCTAATTGATTGATTGATTGATTGATTTATTTGTTCACTTATGACAAATATATTGTTACACAGAAGGGAGACAGCTGAGTCAAGTAAATAGAACCAGCCCTGCTGAATCTGATGATACTAAGTTGTTTTTAGGTGTGCACACCAAAATTACTTTCCATATTATATATTATATATATTATATATATTATATATATTATATATATTATATATATTATATATTATATATATATATATATATATTATATATTATATATACACAGGACGAGGAGGCATGACGTTGGGATAACATGGCATTTATTCCGGGCGGCCCCCGGGGGCATTACATGATGTGAGCGAGCCGGAGGCTGCATGGAGCAAAGTCATGGGGTGATCGCCGTCAAATATGAGAGTGGGATGAGTGAGGCGAGACATATGAGCATAGGCGATGAACATGTGTATATAGTGGTTATTAGCGGGTAGCATAAATAACCTATTGTAATATAATATGATATGTAATTATAGTAATTGTTTTGTATAATTGTTATATTATATGGCGATATTAATTATGTGAATTGCTGGTTAATTAATAGCGATGTATGGTATAATGATAATATATATATAATTTCTTATGATTAAGTGCGGAGTGGGTGGGTGGGTAAAGAAAGTTAGGTGTGGTCAGTCCTGTTGTTGGGAGCGGAGTAGTGGTGACAGTGGTAGGTAGTAACAGGTGGTGGTACGGTGAGTGGGAGCTGGTTTGTGTGTGAGTGTTGTGTGTCAGTGAGCACCAGGGAGCAGGGAGCAGTGTATGTAGGTAGTACAATAAGTGAGTATGGGGGGTCGGTGGGGTGGTGTGTGGGTACCCCCTTTGATGGCCGCCCCCCCCCCCCGGCCACGGTGGTAGGGTGGGAGGGGGGAGGGGGGGGGGAGAGGGGGGGTCCAACGGCCTTGCCGACCCGTGCACCCCGCAATGACCCCGAATGACCCCATGGTCATTCACCACCATTGCAGCATCGGTACACAGGACGAGGAGGCATGACGTTGGGATAACATGGCATTTATTCCGGGCGGCCCCCGGGGGCATTACATGATGTGAGCGAGCCAGAGGCTGCATGGAGCAAAGTCATGGGGTAATCGCGGTCAAATATGAGAGTGGGATGAGTGAGGCGAGACATATGAGCATAGGTGATGAACATGTGTATATAGTGGTTATTAGCGGGTAGCATAAATAACCTATTGTAATATAATATGATATGTAATTATAGTAATTGTTTAGTATAATTGTTATATTATATGGCGATATTAATTATGTGAATTGCTGGTTAATTAATAGCGATGTATGGTATAACGATAATATATATATAATTTCTTATGATTAAGTGCGGAGTGGGTGGGTGGGTAAAGAAAGTTAGGTGTGGTCAGTCCTGTTGTTGGGAGCGGAGTGACCAGTGGTGTGTGTGTTAGGGAGGAGCTGGTGTGTGTGAGTGGTTGTGTGCTCAGTGAGCAGCAGGGAGGCAGGGAGCAGTGAATGTAGGTCGAGTGAGTAGGGGGTTGGTGCAGTGAGGAGTGTGGGTACCCCCCTTTGAGGCCGCCGCCCCCCCCCCCCCCCGGCCACGGCGGGGATGGAGAGGGGGGGGGTGAGGGGGGGGGTCCAACGGCCTTCGCCCGACCCGTTGCACACACGCATTGTACCCCGATATTGACCCCATGGTCAATTTCACACCATTGCAGCATTGGTACACAGGACGAGGAGGCATGACGTTGGGATAACATGGCATTTATTCCGGGCGGCCCCCGGGGGCATTACATGATGTGAGCGAGCCAGAGGCTGCATGGAGCAAAGTCATGGGGTGATCGCGGTCAAATATGAGAGTGGGATGAGTGAGGCGAGACATATGAGCATAGGCAATGAACATGTGTATATAGTGGTTATTAGCGGTAGCATAAATAACCTATTGTAATATAATATGATATGTAATTATAATAATTGTTTAGTATAATTGTTATATTATATGGAGATATTAATTATATGAATTGCTGGTTAATTAATAGCGATGTATGGTATAATGATAATATATATATAATTTCTTATGATTAAGTGGCCATGCCAAGTATTGTTCGTGGTAGAGTGTTATTTTTGCACCATGGCATTTACCAAGGCAGAGTTGACTCTGGTCGAGTCGCGTGTGTCGATGTATACCTTATGGGCTTGTGAGGCCCAGCCACCAAATCGCTGGACCTCCAGTTCGGAGCTTCCGGATGCGAATACAACGGTAGCAGCCGCCCTCCGGATGGCATGGAGGGTGAAGGGCTGTTGGTGCGGGTGGGGTTGCTGGGCGTCGCGCCATGCCCTAGCAATGTAGGGGATGGACATGGTCTGTCCGTCCGCCGGGAAGACCAGCAGGGGTTGTGTCGGGTGCCGGGTGGGTGCTATGCCGATCATGCGATTGTATGCATTGACCGAGCATAGTCGTGGGTCTGGGCTGGGCGCCAGCCGGATGGTCCTCGATCTGCCGTTGGCTTGCATGTTTTTGGCCCATTTCTGGTCGATGATGAGGTGGGCATCCTCGACCCACACGTCTTGTCTGGAAGCATGGCGCGTCGGGTCGTAGGTCGCTGCAGATCTTGGTGCCACCTCGGATTGTCGGGCTCCGGTGTAGAACATCACCAATATGGCGAAGGCCACCACCTGCCCCTGTGGCGAGTGTGCGAGGTGGATGACCGCCGTCCTGATGACGCTCACTGGCGCATGGGCCTGCTGCCTGGGCCTATGGTCCTTGGACCTCTTGAGTGCATCGAGCGCCAGGGTGACCGTGATGTGGTCGAGGGGGGTCACCGGGGCCTCCTTGATTTTGAGGAAGAGCCTGACGTGTGACACCGAGTTCGCCACTGATGATGGGCACAAGTGGTCCGCGCGCTCTTCTATCCAGCACCTCAGCTGGATCGGGGTCGGCTGGAGCATGTCGACCGCGTAGTTGCGGCAGTGTGCCGTGTAGTTCCGGATCGTCGCGTTGTAGTTGGCCCAGGTCCCCGGCGCCCTCGCGTCGGCCTGCCTGGCCTCGGCTGCCCTGTGCAGTCTGCTGTATTCCGCCCCTGTGGACAGAAAGAGGTTGCAAAGGGCTGTAGTCAAGGAGGGCTGGTGGTATGGGGGCGAGGTGTTTATGTTGGCAGATCTGGATCGCCAGGTCCCTGTGGCGTGGACTGATGTGGGCCCTGCTAAGGGCATCGGCGACTATGTTCTGTTCGCCTGGGATATGGTGGTATGTGAGCTTTATGTTACGTACCGCCTGGAACATCCAGGCGGCCCTGGCTCTGCTGAGGAGGCGGGGGTCCTGGCCCTTGCCGGTGGTTAGTACGTGGACTGCCGCCATGTTGTCACAGTGTATGGCTATGTGACCTCCATGGTCCTCAGGGCGTGCGAGGGTATGTAGGGCGACGAGGACATTTAGTGCCTCTATCTGTGTGATGCTGTCGTTCTTGTTGTGGTAGCCGTGGGTGAGGGGCATGGAGTAGGCCCATGTGTCGTCCGCGACGCCTATGCCGCCGAGGCAGGCATCGACAACGATTTCCCTGCCCGGGTCGTTGGGGGGTATGATTGCCGAGCCGTTCCATCCGCTGGTGAATGCGGGGAACCAGGCGAGGTCGGCCCTCATGTTGTCGGTCATGGCTGTGCGTTGGCCGGTCATGCCCCTTAGCACCTGGAGGAGGCGGCCGACAAACAGGCGAGCGGGGTGGATGCACTTGGATAGGTGGAGCAGCTTCCCCAGTAGCGACTGAAGTCGCTTCCTTGTGATGTGAGTCCTGGCCGCGGCCGCGTGTACGAGGCTGATGGTGGCGTCGACCTTGTCGAGGGGCATGGTCAGTGTCATGGTGGTGGCATCTATGTGTATGCCCAGCCACCGGACTGATCGGGCGGGGGGCTGGGTCTTGTCCCTGGCCTCGGGGAGGCCGAGGTCCTCGAAGAGCTGTCGCGCGACGGCAAAGTGGGCGTCAGCGGTGCGCTTGTCGGGGGCGATGACGATGAGGTCATCGAGGTACATGGTGGCCGCGATGCCATGCCCCCTGAGGATGTAAGTGATGGCCTCGGCCACCCTCTGGATGTGGCAGCTGGATCCTCGGGCTCCAAATGGGACGGAGATGTCAAGGTAGAAGCGCCCCTTCCAGCGGGCGCCGAGCAAGGGCCAGTCGAGCGGGCAGGAGCGGAAGTTTTTGTATGCTCGGCTGATGTCCATAGTGAACATAAATCTGCCGCGCCCGCCCCCGCTTAGTTCGCATGTGAAGCCCTCTACCGTTGGCAGGCAGTGGTCGCGGGTGTGGCCGAGGGCGGTGTTCTTCATAATGTACGTGTTGACGGATGTAGCGGCGGGGAAGGATAGGTCGGTGATGATCCTTCGCTTGTTGGGGTCTGCCTTCTGCCTGGTCATGATCGGTGATGCATGGAACCAAGGGGCGAAGGGGGGGGCGTCGTGTGGGCCATATAGGGCGCCGCACTCGGTCTCTGTGTTAATGTAGTCGTCGACTGCACCGGGATGCTGGGCGGCGCTTGGGTGGTTGGCTACCTCACCGGTGCCAGAGGTGGGTCCCATATAGCCGAGGGGAAAGCCGTATGTTAGGAAGTCGATGAGCTGTCTGTGGTCGGCAGAGTCAGAGAGGCTGGCGCGCCATTTGTCGACAGATATACCGCTGGGGACGGGCACCCGTGCGGCGACAGCATTAGGGAGGCCGGTTTCACGCACACGTCGGTATATGTCTGCTATGTCGGTGGATAGGCCGGGGGCGGGTCGAGGCCAGTGGCGTATTCGGTGTTCGCTTAGTGCGTGAGGGCTGGTTTCGATTGCGCTGCCGGGTAGGGTGGGGGAGTCGTGGGTACAATGAAGCCTTATGCGTTTGAACAGGTTTTGTCCGTTGTGTGCTCCATCCCGGCCGAGTCGGTCAGCTTTGATGTGTACCAGGCCGTTAGCGGTGGCCCCCCCGGAGTGGACGGGCGGGGGCGTTGCAGGGGGGGGGTGGACCTGAGCCGGGATGAGAGGCGTCGGTGCGGGGTGGTGTGGGTGGAGTGGGTGGGCGGGCCGGTGGTGTGGGTGGGTGGCGGCTGCCGTGCGGGTGTGGCGAGAGGCATGGCCATTGACTGGTGCTGGGCCATGGGGTTTAACGAGGGCTGGGGTGGGGGGGTCGGCGTGGGGGGGTTTTGCGGGGGGGTGGGGGGGCGGGTCCCGGTGCTCCCTCGCGTCCCTTGGCATCAGTCCTTTGTGGCATCCCTTGCTTTGCGCCTACACTGCTGCTGTGAGTGATCGAATCCGATCTGTGTCACCTTGTAGCAGTAGGCGCACGCATGCACCACATCGTCGGGTCCGTCGTGGTGGCGTTGGGTGAGGGTGCAGCGTCGTGGGGAGTTGTAGGCGGCACACGGGCGCTCATGTGTCTCAAACTCAATTCGGCCACGTGCTTGTTTGTTGTTGTCACATGCACCGTTGTTGTTGTCACGCGCACTAGGTCTGCCCGCCCTGTCGTCGGGGTTGGGTGTGGCTGTGTAGTAGGTTAGGCGTTCGTGCTTCATGTCTGACCTGTCACTCCATCGCATCTTCCTCCTGTCGATGCTGTCAAATATGCGCTGGGACCAGCTGCGCACCATCGGCCAGGGCTTCGTTTTGCACTCGTCGGTGATGCACCTGAAGTGGTCGAGCATGTCGAGGAAGTCACGTGGATCATACACCTCATTGTCGTCTATCAGGGTCATGAACGCTGAGAGGTACTCTCGCTCGGTCATAGTGCCACGGGCCGCCAGCCTCTGGGCGGCTGACTGGCAGTCAGTGCGATCTAGATACATATAGGGCTTGGATATGGGGTTGGTGATGAACATGTCGTGCATCACGGCACGCCTACCTTGCAGCCTTCGGTGCCTTGCCTCGTATCTTGCGACGTCGTCTATGGATTGTAGTCGCTGCATCCTGAGCTGCTGCTCGTCGCATATGTCAGCGTCCCTCCCTGCGGGTGGGGGGGGTAGGTGGGCGTATGGGTCGCGCCATCCACCCAGCTGGCGGTCAACGTAGGCTGGGTTGTATCCGGGCGAGAGGGACCTGAGCCTGTGCCGGGCTGGGGGAGGCGGCCCGCCCGCCGGGCGGTGGTGTTGGGCTGGAGCCGCGGCACGTGGGGGCGCGGGGGCCACGTGGTCAGCGGCAGGCGGGTTTGCTGCGGCGGGCACCACGTGGGCGGGGGGGGCGGCGGAGAGGCTTGTCGGGCGTCTCGCTCCACACGAGCCGGGGGAGGTGCACGCACATGGCGAGCGTCGCGCTCCACGCCCTGCCGTGCTATGTCCATGATCGCATCCTGAATGGCCGCCATGCGGGTATCCATTCTAGCCTCCATGGGCGCCTCCATCTGTCGGAGCTTGGCATCAACCCCACTGCCGGGGGAGGTCGGGTGGGCCCCGATCGCCGGGGAGGGGTGCCGGTCCGCGCGCGCGACCGGGGACGCCGGAGACCGCTGCCCCGCCGGGATGTATGAGTCGTCAGTGTCCTGGGGAGTGCTGCTCCGCGCTCCCCTGCTGTCTCCCAGGTCGAGCTTAGGTAGTGTCCCGGTGGCGGCGGAGGGTCCTCCCTTCACCTTGTTCTTGGACCCTGGGGGCCTCCCGGCCTTCCTGCTCTTACCTGAAGACCCATTTCTCGGCATGTTGTGTGTGCGTCGGTAGTTCCGACGGTGCCAAAGAAAGTTAGGTGTGGTCAGTCCTGTTGTTGCCAGCGGAGTGACCAGTGGTGTATGTGTTAGGGAGGTGCTGCTGTGTGTGAGTGGTTGTGTGCTCTGTGAGCAGCAGGGAGGCAGGGAGCAGTGAATGTAGGTCGAGTGAGTAGGGGGGTGGTGCAGTGAGGAGTGTGGTGAGGGGCGGTCCAACGGCCTCGCCGACCCGTGCACCCCGCAATGACCCCAAATGACCCCATGGTCATTCACCACATTATATATATGATACATATTATATATGTTTTATATATTGTACATATTGTATATATTATATTTAGTATGAATATCATATATAGTATATATAGCATAAATAGTATATATAGTATATATTGTACATATAGTCTATATATTATATATATTACATATATTATATATATTATATATATTATACATATTACATATATGATATATATTACACATAGTATACATATTATACATATTATATAATATTATATCTATTTTACATTATATATGTTATATATTATATATTATATATTACATATACACATATAAAGTTAACATCGCGTTAGTGCTAGACTCTCTGCCACCAACCACTACGCCACTCCAGTCATGGTCCTGACTCACCTATTGGAAATTGCACGCTGGAGGGGGATGTGGATGTGTGTTTGGGGTTGGGGTGACTGAGGGGTGGGGGTAGGGGTGGGGGTGGGGGTGTGTGTGTGGCTACCCCTCCTTGGCTAGGATCCAAATTGGTTGCATGTTTGGACAGAGTTGTTTTTGCTGTGTGCTGGTTGTGTGTGTGGGTTTGTTTTCTTTGCATTGCACTTACCGCAATTTTGTTTGTATTTTTATCCTGTGTCATTATGCATGTGATTTTGTAATGCTCACCATGTGCTATTTTGTATTGCATATTTTGTTTGTTTATTTTTATTGTACGTCCTAGCAACATCTAAGGTCATATCAGGATGAGTACCGACTTGTGGCAGTACACACTCATGGCGATTTTATAGTGCTGCCCCACGGGGAAATCAGGCCACCGGCACCATGACCCGATATCCCACTCAGTCACATTATCCTGACACCCGAGCTAACCAGCCCTTGCCCTATCCTAATAATGCCGAGCACCAGGCTAGGAAGCGACAAGTATACAATTTTAAGTCATTGGTTTGACTCGACCGGGAACCGAAAGCGCAAACTCCTGATCTTCCGCATGCGAGCCCTGTGCTCTACCGATTCGGCCACCGTATCAGGTGCGAGGAAGTAGAAAATAGATCACCCTGTACTTGTAGTAGGGGTGAAAATCAACCCATTTGAAAAACTGCCAAAAGATTTCGACATGGTGGGGAAATGAACTGAGCTGATAAATTCTTAATTTAAGAAGCAAACTTGATTCTTTATGCACATCTCCATATTTCCCCGTTGCATTTGAGTTGAAGAATATGAATATAACATGTACTTCCATACACTTTAAAAAGTCAAATCGACGGAGTTCTCTTGCCGCCATCTTGTCTTTTGGGGTTCTCTCTCATTTCACCAACTCTTTGCCGATACAAGTAGCCATTTGATACTGGAACCAGAGTGTCTACTTCAAGTTCCATACTAAAGCTTGTGGGATGTGGTATGTGGTATGTGGTATGTGGTATGTGGTATGTGGTATGTGGTGTGTGGTATGTGGTTTGTGGTACGTGGTATGTGGATGAGGCGCTATGTGCCTGGGGTGGTATGTGGTAGGTCGATGGGGTGGTATGTGGTATGTGGTATGTGGATGGGGTGGTATGTGGTATGTGGTAGGTGGATGGGGGTGGTATGTGGATGGAATGGTATGTGGTATGTGGTATGCGGTAGGTGGAAGGGCTGGTATGTGGTATGTGGTATGGGGTTGGGGTGGTATATGGTATTGGACGGGGTGGTATGTGGTATGTAGCATATGGTAGGTGGATGTAGTGGTATGTGGTATATGGTGGGTGGAGGGGGTGGTATGTGGTATATGGATGGGTGGTGTGTGGTATATGGTATGTGGTAGGTGGGTGTGGTGGTATGTGGGAGGTGGTATGTGGTAGGTGAATGGGGTGTGATGTGGGATGTGGTATGTGGTAGGTGGATGTGTTGGTGTGTGGTAGGTAGTATGTGGTAGGTGCATGGTGTGGTATGTGGTGTGTGGTATGTGGTAGGTGGATGGGGTGGTGTGTGGTAGGTGGATGGGGGGTATGTGGTATGTGGTATTTGGTGGGCTGATGTGGTGTTATGTGGTATGTGGTAGGTGGTATGTTGTAGGTGGTAGGTGGATGGGGTGGTAGGTGGTATGTGGTAGGTGGTATGTGGTAGCTGGATGGTGTGGTATGTGGTGTGTGGTATGTGGTGGGTGGTATGGTGTAGGTAGATGGGGTGGTATGTGGTATGTGGAATGTGGTAGGTAGATGGGGTGGTATGTGGTAGGTGGTAGGTGGTATGTGGTATGTGGAAGGTAGATGGGGTGGAGGTGGTATGCAGGTGATGTGGACGTGGTGTTTGGTGTTAGGGGCTGGCGTGGTGTGGGCGTAGTGTGTTGGTGGTGTGGGAGTGAGATGGGGTGGTGTATGAATGGTGTGCGGTGGTGTTGGGGTGTCTAGGTGTTATATAGCTGGTGCGTGGCGTGGGGTGGGGTAGGGGTGGAGGTGGAATTGGATGGTGTGGGTGGGGGTAATGACAGGGTGTGATGGCGTGGTGTGTGGCTGATATGTGGGTGATATGTGTGGGGTGGTATTGAGGTGGTGTGTGTGTGGGGGGGGGGGGGGGTTATGGAGAATGCACTCAATCTGAGTCAGTATACCCAGCTGAGTAGAGGTGAGGGCAGAGAAGGGGTGAGTGTGAGAGGGGGTGAGTGTGGGCGGTGGTGATTGTTGGGAGGCACTGAACTTACAGTGTTACACCTGAACTATTCCATTCAGTTTAACATTCTAATCACTGATAGCATGGAATGTATGTCATATATTTGTCAGCTGAATATATCTGTTTGATCCATATAATCTTGGTTGATTTTTGGAGTTTTACGTCCTGGCAACATCTAAGGTCATATCAAGACGGTCGATATAATCTAGATTAATTTAGTGTGAATATCTTGCATTTTACTGAGTTGACTTTAAAGGGATTTGAAGTTGAAACCTGTAACGTTAATTTGGTATGCACACTTAAATACTTGCTGCTTATCAAAAAGACTAGCCTATGTGGCGGCAGTGGGTTTCCTACAAAGAAATATGTCAGAATGACCACAATTTTTACGTCAAATAGGCAATGATGAAAATCAATGTGCTATAGAGGCGTCGTTAAATAAAAACAAATTTTCCTTTTTTTTAACACTGAAATCCTAGACAGCATAGGCAAGGCCATGTTCTAGTAAACAGGTAAATTGACTTAATATCCCTTCTGTGCGACAATAAATGCTTAGTAATTCCATCCGTATCTAAGATGGATATGTAGGATCAAATATGGGTGAGGCTTTTGGTTTAGGACACGGGATGCATTTAAAAAAATAAAAATTCTTGAAGATTTATACTGCCTATCATGGATAAGTCTGAATAGACTTGTTTTCACCATTAGACAGTTTGTTGATAGAAAGCCTTGGCCTACACTTTTACCGACCCAAGGGATTTTTAACCTCCCACAACACATAGACATGATATGAGAGCAACTGGCCTTTGATGACGCTGTAAGTTATACACAGCGGTGGAAGTCCAAATTAGCAAGGTTGGGGGCATGGGGAATCGAACCGCCTACCTTCAGATTAGGAGTCCGACCTAGAAAAAAGTCCGACACTCTAAACACTCTGCCACAGAGAACACCATTTATCGAGTTATGCAGCTAGTTTTAACTGAGCCATGAACACACAAGCGATGCTGGCGGGGGGGGGGGGGGGGGGGGGTGTGTAAAGGTGCTGTGGGGGGGGGGGGGTGTCGAAGGAGGGAGAAATGCGGGGGGGGCGGCAGGGAGAAGGGGGAGGGTTGGGGAGGTAATGGAGGCGCGCACCCAGGTAACACAATGACCAAACTACCTTGTCACATATCCCTTGCCCTCCCTCCACACACACCTCCCCCCCCACACACACACCTCCCTCCCCCCCCCCCCACACAGACACCACATACACACACACTTAAGTGTAGACCTCGTGCGGAACGCGCACCAAACTGACCGTATCTGAGTCCTCACATCGTATCAGGTTACCGACTAGTGTTTGGTTGGTTTTTGGGGAGTTTTCAGTCGTGTTGGCGTGCTGAAGGCTGCAAATCTGCAGCAATGTATGGGGTGGGGGGGGGGGGGGTCGCTGCTGAAGTCGGTCCAATGTGGCCGGGATTTGGCTTCCAATAGGTAGTGGTAAGAGAAATCGGGCGGGCTGTGGAGGGGGGGGGGGGGGGGGGGGGGGGGGAGAGAAAAAGGCAGCATAGGAGCCCAACGGCAGTTCTCTACAAGGGCCGGGGGAGGCGGGATGGTTGGTTTAAGGCCCTCTCACACCTCACCGGATTGGGGTACCGGATAGAAAACAGACACTGTCCTGTGAAATACGGCAATGTATGGTTTATTATATACGGTTGGCATCCGGCCTGTCCGGTGGTGTCCGATGTGTACGGTAGCAAGTTTTGAACATGCACAAAACTTGTACCGGACACCGCCGGACTGAGGTGTTTGGTTGGTGCCCGTTTTAAGTCTGTTTAATCCGTTTTCTCCGGTTCATGTCCATTACCCATCCGCTCCATCTCCGGTTTGCTTCCTGCAGAGTCTGTTGATGGTGTTGTGGGAATTCGGTCAGTATATGTTTTTGGTGCTCAGTTTCCGTGCTCAGTCCGGTATGTGTCCATTTGGTGTTTGGGCCGTTCGTTTGACATTCGGGTGCCGTCCGGTTCTCTTCCGGTTCTCGTTCATTGGATATTCATTAATGTATGTTCCTTGTCTGTTTATCGCCCATTTCGTCTGGCGGCCATTGCAACATTTCAACACATTTCAGTACATTTTGATACTGAACACCACCAGACTAGACAATTCTTTGTCCGGTTATGTCCATTGCTCAGTCCGCTAAGGTGTGACAGGCGTTTTAGGGTTATGCGCCAGCAACAACCCTAAGTCGACACACTCATGGTGACTTCATAGTGCTGCCTCAATGGGAGATCAGGCTGCCGCACCATGACCTGACCACCTTATCCTGACACTGTGCACCCAGACATTGCGCTAACCTAGTAGTAGTAATGCCAAGCACCACGCAGCGACATCCTACTAGTGGAAAGGAATACTACCCCTACCCTCCCCACCACCTACCCTAGCCCCACACCCAGCACCACACCGAGCCCCACACCCACCTCCACTCTCCAGTAAAAATATACTCCATGTCAATATTGCACTGCTATGAAACTCTTAGAATTGTCTGTATTCCGGATCTTTGCATTCTGACAATATCTATGGCCATATCAGGACTCCGGCACCGACTTGTGATAAATACGCACTCGTGCCGACTTTATAGTGCTGCCTGACTGCAATACCAGGTGTCTTGCACTATATGAACTGATTCCCCACTCAGTCATATTATCCTGATACTGAGCTAACGAGTCATTGCCCTATCCTAGTAATGTTAAGTGGCAAGCAAGGCAGCGATAAGTTTCAATTGTGTAAGGCATTGGTTTGACTCGGCCAGATGTTGAACTCCCAACTTTCATTAAAGATGACGTTCATACCAATTTGACAACCGGATGTAGTTAAATTGCTGGGATTGGAAGGTCAGTGTGGGGGTTGGGCGGTGTGGGTACGTGGGGGAGGGTCTTATGTTGGTATATTGCTGCATGCCATATAATAACCAGCCAAATACACACATTGTAACCTCACCACAACAGGAACACCCACCCACCCACCCACATCCCCCACCCACCCACCCACATCCACCCACCCACCCACATCCACACGTGGGTGTAAATTCACACCGTGCCAAAAGTAGGCAGATAGCACACCACACAGCCACATGGAAGCCTATGATATGTAAATAGGAGTAGGCTAGACTAGTAGTAAGAGTAGACAAAATAAAACATATATATGCAAAGAAAATCCAAAAAAATTAACATAGGCTACTAACCATACCAACCAACTATCTATCTGCTACTGAAATGCAGGCAATCAAATACCTTATGAGCAGCTACTGTATGGTAAGATAACACCAACACCACAACTGGCTAGCATTGAAAAAGACCTTGAATACACAGGCTTGTGAAGTGGGCGAGACTACTCGACCGCATTTTGCGCGGGCGCGCATTTTGCGCGGGCGCGCATTGTGCGAGGCAGGGTTCCCTGCTGTAAATCGTTGCTTGGATACGTCGATTGTGACTATCCTAGCAATGATAGAAGGTCGGGCGTTCGGACCCAGACCCATCCGACGTGTTTTTGCATGCTCCGATGTTTTAGCCGAGATTTAGGCCTTTATTATGGAAATTCCAAACTTATTTAACTTAATTATATGGGAGGGGATTTGACTTATAACATACATTCCACTGTTGAACTATATTTAAATCATAACATAAGTTATATTGCTAAATTCATTCTGTTAGTAAGAGGTAAGAATAAAATGGTGAGCTCCTAAGAAGTGACATGAACGTTCCTTGCATTCTTTACTGTCCTCCAGACTTATATTATTAACCGCTATGGTCAACTTCAGATTGCTATTTGGATTGCTCTATAATCTTATTTAATTAAGGGCCTTCTGCTCATGGTCTGTCAGGAGTCGAACTCTCTCCACCTCGGACATTGCTAGTCAAGGGTTAGGCTGGCAGGATGACAGACAACCGGCGGCAGGAGGCACAAGACATTCACATGGAAACAATTATTTATATGAACACGTAGGAACGCCTTAAGCGGGGGTGGAATAGCCCGACGGTTAAACCTATATGCTATGGACAGTATATATACAGCCTCAATAACAACAACAAATATATAAAATATTTGTTTAAACGCACACAGAAATGCACCCACATAGACACCCCAAACACCCACATCCACACTTGGGTGTGAACATATATACTAGATCTATCCCCACGAGGGCCAGACACGAGGGCCAGACACGAATGAGACGAGCATACATCTCCCATTGTTGGTAAATTGTGAGATGCAAACCCATGGGTTTGAGTCGTGGTTAAGTCAAACCGATGACTTAAAAATGTATACTTGTCGCTTCCTAGCCTGGCTCTCAGTGTTATTAGGATAGGGAAAGGACTTGTTGGTTCAGTGTCAGGATAATGTAACTGAGTGGGATATTGGGTCATGATGCTGGTGGCATGGTCTCCCGGCGGGACAGCACTATGATGTCACCATGAGTGTGCACTATCACAAGTCGGTACCCCTCCTGATATGACCTTAGATGTTGCCAGGACGTAAAACTCCAACAACCAACCAATGTTGCCAGGACGTAAAACTCCAACAACCAGCCAACCAATGTTGCCAGGACGTAAAACTCCAACAACCAATCAATAGGGTAATTGCGCGTCAGTGACGTCACGTCCAGCGACACGTGATCAGCAGCGAAGGATCTCATTCGGTGCGCGCTGACCCACATCGCCAGCAACCGGAAGTGGCCGTCACGTGACTGATGTGGCACGCCACGCCACCGGAAGTGGACCCGGAAGGGCTGGTTCTGTCGCGGCCCGCCACACAATCTCCGACATTCACTAATTTCCACCATGTCAAATTTAGGATCAATCCGGAAACCTTTTGTTTATTTATTAATTTATTAATTTATTAATTTATTTATTTATATATTACTTAATATTGATGTATTAATTGATATTCTCTCCACCGATGCTGCGCTTAGAGAGTTGGTGCAAGGGGTCTAACAATCCCAAGCAATAATTTGTAATACTAAATATTCAGCAAAGGTGTGTGCATACAATAATTATACTTCGACTATTAATTCAATCAAATTTTAGGATATCACTATTCGCGAACACATTGCCAACATTTCAACATGCATGAAACAAAAGGAATATATATATGTACATATACACAGATGTATCTTATTATGTTGGTTGATTGTTGGAGTTTAATCAACCAATTTAAAAACAGTGTAGTGCCACCTACAGTGGCATCTTCAGTTTATATGATGCAGTTGTCAGTAAATGTTGCCATGGAAACTGATCCCGCCTCTGCAGGAAACTTGCTTGATTGGTTATTGGAGTTTTACATCCTTGCAACATCTAAGGTCATGTTAGGATGGATACCGACTTGCGACAGTGCGCATTCATGGTGACTTTATAGTGCTGCTCCACTGATGAGACACAGTCACATTATCCTGGCACTGTGATACCGGGGCCTTGTTCTATCCTATTAATGCCGAACACCATATTAGGTAGCGACAAGTATTAATTCTATATATAATTGGTTTGACTCGGCTGAGATTCGAACTCCCGACCTTTTGCATGGGAAGCCTGCGCTCTATCGATTCAGCCACCGCGTCCAATGTCAAATATCTAGTCATTAGTCGTTTGTATAATGTTTCCTCAAACATATCATGAATAGTATAATATGTTATATAATATAGCAGATGTATACAATTTAAAATATATAGCATAGTTACTATATATTATACATTATATATCATAACATTATTAATGATGTTATATAAATATGTAATCATATCTGTGATTTAATAGGGAACTTAATTCTAATCATATTATTTAATTCTATATATATATATATACAACTTCTTAGAGAACTATTTCTAATCAGATTATAGGTAAATTGATATCTACAAGTTCTTTAGAGAATTATCTTCCAATCAGATTATATATACATTATATCTACAACTTCTTATGGAACTATATTCCGATTATATTATACAATAAAGAGCGGCGGGGGCTTTCAGTACAACATTTATCAGTTGATAAAATGTTGATATTTTTGTTGTTATACATTATTTGGGAAATGTTCAATCACAGACAATTGGTCTTCCTCATTCCACTGCTCCTTGCACTGCCCTAGTAATTAATGCCAACCATCAGGCTATGCATCGATAAGTATCAATTTTTAAGTTATTACTTTGACTCGACCGGGGTTCAAACCCTGGGGAATCAACCACAACAGACCAGACGGGATGGCCGAATGAGTTACAGTGTCCGTCTCCCGTGTTGGTAGATCGTGGGGTCGTGGGTTGGAACCCTGGTCGAGTCAAACCGATGACTTAAAAATTGATACTTGTCACTTCCTAGCCTGCTGCTCGGCATTATTAGGATAGGGCAGGGACTGGTTGGCTCAGTGTAAGGATAATGTGACTGAGTGGGATATCAGGTCATGGTGCTGGCAGCCTGGTCTCCCAACGGCATTATTAGGATAGGGCAGGGACTGGTTGGCTCAGTGTCAGGATAATGTGACTGAGTGGGATGTCAGGTCATGGTGCTGGCGGCCTGATCTCCCAGTGGGGCAGCACTATAACATTGCCATAAGTGCGCACTGTCACAAGTCGGTACCCGTCCTGATATGACCTTAGATGTTGCTAGGAAGTAAAACAACCACAAACAAACAAACCGCAACAGATTAAAATGGGAGGCGAGCGCTCAACTCTTTCAGTCACCCAATTCGGATCGCTAGTAAAATGTTGACGTGTACTACTTTGATGGGGAACGGGGTGAGGTCTGGAAAAGTTGTACTCTTTGTACAACCTTGAAAATGTTGACAACTTTTCATGTCCCGATACAGACACAATAGAGAACTTGAAGGCCAGCCGGTACGCTTCATGTTATTTATCTATTGACTCATCTACTCTACCTAATCCGCTCATGTTGGAGATAACCTGAAAACATCTTCCTGGCCCAACTGTGTGAGGTGCCTAGTTCCTAAAGGCCCAGTCAGACCTTACCGGACTGAGTACCGGACACCACCGGACAAACAATTGTCTAGTCCGTGGGTGTCCGCTGTCGAAATGTACTGAAATGTACCGAGATGTACCAAAATGTACCGATATGTACCAAAATGTACCAAAATGTACTGAAATGTACCGGATGAAACGAAAGCTAAACAGACAAAGGACGTACATTAACGAATAGCCACCGGACGATAACCGGGCGATAACCGGATGCCAACCGAATGTCTAACGGACGGACCAGACACCAACCGGACACCAACCGGACATGAACCGGACACCTACCAGACTGTTCACGGACGCGCCAAAAACTGACGGACCGAATTCCCACAGCACCATCAACGGACTCTTCAGGATACAAACCGGACACCTAACGGATGAGTAACAGACATGAAACGGACAAAACGGACTAAACGGACTTAAAACGGACACCAACCATACACCTCAGTCCGGCGGTGTCCGGTACAAGTTTTGTGCATGTTCAAAACTTGTACCGGACACCGCCGGAAACCACCGGACAGATAATGGACATGCCAGATGCCAACCGTATATAAACCGTACATTGCCGTATTTCACCAGACAGTGTCCGTTTTCTATCCGGTTCCTCAATCCGGTGAGGTGTGACTGGGGATTTAATGTCACTCCAACACTGGAGATCCCATAGGCGAGTGTTTCTAGGGTAACGGGGGAGCGGGATGAAGGGAGCTTTGGGTTTATCGTTTATATCTCACCCTGCCCAGCCTTGACCTTGTCACCGGGCGCCGTGGACGAATCGGTAGAGCGCGGACCTCGTGTGCAGGAGATCAGGAGTTTGTTTCCCAGTCGATTCAAACCAATGACTTATTAAATTGATACTTGTCGCCTCCTAGCCTGGCACTGGGCATTAATAGGATAGCGCAAGGACTGATTAGCTCAGTGTCAGGATAATGTGACTGAGTGGGATATCGGGTCAGGCGGTAGAGTGTCCACCTGTGAAGGTGTGGGTCATCTGATTGATCCTGCTCAGTTTGCAGTTTGAGCTATTTTCTATCCCAACCAGTGGTCCACAACTGGTTCATCAAAGGCTGTGATATGTGCTGTCCTGTCGGCGGGAAAGTGCATATAAAAGACCCCTAGCTGCTTATAGGAAAGAGGAGCCTATGTGGTGGCAGCAGTTTACATCCAAAGAAATATGTCAGTATGACCATATGTTTTTGACATCCAATAGCCGATGATAAAAATCAATGATCATTAGAGGCTTCGATAAATAAAAGAAACTTTCCTTTGTGTCCGTATATGACCTAAAACTCCAACAACCAGCCTGGTTACCAGATGGAATGTCAGAATGAGTTAGAGTGTCTGTCTCCCGCGTTGGTAGATCATGGGGTCGTGGGTTCGAAACCGGTCAAGTCAAACCAATGACTTAAAAATTTATACTTGTCACTTCCTAGCATGGTGCTTGGCATTATTAGGATAGGGCAAGGACTGGTTGGCTCAGTGTCAGGATAATGTGACTGAGTGGGATATCAGGTCATGGTGCTGCCAGCCTAGTCTTCTAGTGGGGCAGCACTATAAAGTTATCATGAGCGCGCACTGTCACAAGTCGCTACCCGTCCTGATATGACCTTAGTTGTTGCTTTGACGTAAGACAACAAACAAACAAACCCACCTGGTCACAATACCCCCCCCCCCCGACTGACACGCCGTCATGGTTGACTGAACTCGGTGCTCGTGCGTTCCGGTTGACTGCCCACACAGTGATAACCACCCCACCCCCCACACACACACAAAATGATCGCAATCATTTGCAATTATCACAATTCGTGATGTCATCAGAGTGTGTGTGTGTTCAAAATTTAATGCACGCATATTTGCACATGCAGATGCTCGACTAAAAAATCATGGCATTCTGAATTTTAGCGGTCATTTGTTTGGGGGTACATTAGTTGTTTAGGTAGAGGGAAATTTCAATCATGCACGATTGGTCTTCCTCATTCGACTGCTCTTTGCCCTATCCTAATAATGCCGAGTGCTTGGCTTGACTCCACCAGGGTTCAAACCCACGATCCCACAATCTACCAACACGGGAGACGGAGGCTCTAACTCATTAGGCCATCATGTCTGGTTCCGGTGCGATGTGTAGGGTTGTATGCTATGGTGTGATTCACATAAAGTAAACGCAGTATTTCATTTAATGACAATTCCATATTTGATATCCCTTGGAAATGAACCAGCAATGTTAATATGCCAATTAAATCCAATTTTACAACTGCACAATCAAAATTTACTACTTATTCTGTATTCTTGTAAAATGATATACAGTATAACCCAGTTAAACCAAGCTGGGTTAAAACCAAATGATCGGTTACTCCAAACCTTTTCCGGTGGCCCGGCAAAATACTACCATTTGTCATATAAAAACGTTGGTCAAACCAAAGTCAGTTAATCCAAATTATCAGTTAATCCAAAGAAAATTGTCGGATCCCAGGCCACTTCTGGTACGGTTAAACCAAACTTGCATGTGGTTATAAGGTCATCTGAGACCCCACAAACTTGATTAATATTATATGATAAATGGTAGTATTTTACCAGGCTGCCGAAAAAGGTTTGGATTAGCCCATCATCTGGTTTAACCGAGCTTGGTTTAATGGGCGTTATACTATATATACATAGGAAACAATAACCAAAGTGTCCACATAAATTGTATATTACATTCATAATGCACCCACATTTCTGCCAAAGCCAAGTTAAAGTTGAAGCCAAAGCTCAGTTAAACTAATGATCCATTAATCCAAACAAATTTCTAGGGTCCCTTCAAGTTTGGTTTAATGGGGTTATACTGAAAAAAAACAATTGATTTTGGTCAGAAGCAAATGTTCAAGGACCGCTGTAAAGTTGCATGCTCCGATGGTTTTCAGCTTGTCGTTTTTCTGAGATAAATACATTAAGTTGATATTTGTGATCTACCTTACTTTAGCTTGAAGTAACTTTTATTTAAAATTGCTAACTTTTGAGATATTTGAAGTGCAAACTTGAAGAATTAATTTTGCCAAGTACGCCAAAATTCTGGATCATAGGCTTTGACAGTCAAAGATTCTATTAAATTGCCTCAGTATTCCCTTTGATGAGGCAACAAATGGTTAATAGGTGTATCATTATCTAGGTTAAATATGTAGAATCAAATCTAGATTATTGCTTTGTCTTTGAAAATTTGCTATTTTCATCGGATTGAAGCTAAGATGACATATCCGTGGTATGCGGTATGCAGAAGGCAAATGAAAAAGCATGTAAATGCACAGTACTGCGTCAATATGTCCGAATGTGAATGCGAATGCGGAAAGTGGATCGCTACGAGCACCGATTGGTGGGAATGCGAATGTGAATGCTGCTCCGTTTGCCATAGGAAACAACAGGAACTTTGACTTTCCTTCACAGATTTGTGGCAAGAAATACAGGAAAATCACATGGGTATTTCATGCCGCATGCCACATTCGCTTTCGCCGCCCCATGCCGCATACCGGGTATATGGAATCTTACCGTTATGCAGATTTAATCTATTCTATTCTGAACTTGTGAAAGGACACTTAAACCAAGGCAGTCAGAAACAAAGGTTCAAGGACCACCTTAAATACAGCACTGCCCATGGGGCAGCACTATAAAGTCAGCATGAATGAAGAAATGTTATCTCAACACTGAAAAGTGGAAAACAGCGGCAAAGGACAGGAGTTCATGATCGCCTTCTGTTTGTCCAAGGCACAGCATGATTTGAAACTGATCGTATATCTCAAGCTAAACAAAAGCATCAGCAAAGGACAGACGGTCTCCTTAACCCACCAGACTCTCTGACTGAAGTTACACACATGTCCAACATGCCACCACACATTCTGAGCACCCATTGGGCTCATCAGCCATCACCAAGTTCACAACAAAGGATGAGTCGCTGTTATCACTTTACGCCGTGCAACATCAGTGGTCATATTAGGAAAGGTACCAATTTATGGCAGTATGCACTCATGGTAACTTTATTGTAATGCCCCACTGCGACACCAGGCTGCCGGCACCATGACCTGATATCCCACGGTGGTCAAATCAGTAGAACGCAGGTTTCATATGCGGAAGGTCAGACGTTTGATCCTAAGACGAGCCAAATTAATGACTTACACAAATTATACTTGTCGCTACCTAGCCTGGCACTCGGCCTTAATGGGAGGCAGTGAGCGGCCTGGTCTGCTACTAAGCAGGCACCTTTCTGTTTCCCACTTGGGGCGCCACTGGTCACGTGTGTTGGGTCATGAAGGACATATACATACAGATGAAGAACATTTATTCCCCTCCAGTTATTCATACTCGCATAATACACAGGCTGATGCATTATACACCACATATATATACACATCCGCCCATAGTGGGTTAATGGGGGGGTCGATAATAGCAGTTTGAACGCCATTCCCAGAATGAGAAAGTGAATAATTTGGAGGTTGTATTGACCCGTGGGGAACAAACATTATTGAAGTTCAATACGTGGGACAGCTGGTAAATAGTCCACCACAGGGATGGCACCGTCCCCGTCCCCGTCCCCGTCCCCGTCCCCGTCCCCGTCCCCGTCCCCGTCCCCGTCCCCGTCCCGTCCCCCGTCCCGTCCCGTCCCCGTCCCCTCCCCGTCCCCCCTCCCGTCCCCGTCCCCGTCCCCCGTCCCCGTCCCCGTCCCCGTTCCCGTCCCGTCCCCGTCCCGTCCACGTCCCCGTCCCCGTCCCCGTCCCCGTCCCCATAACCCGTCCCCGTCCCCGTAGAGTCCCGTCCCCGTAGCCGTTCCCCGTCCCCGTCCCGTCCCAGTCCAGTCCAGTCCCAGTCCCGCCCCAGTCCCCGTCCCGCTCCCTTTCCACGTCCCCGTCCCCGTCCCCGTCCGCTCCCTGTCCGTCCCCGTCCTTGCCGCTTGCCTCCACCGTTCTCCTCCACCTGTCTCCCTCCCCCTTCTCCATTCCTTCTCCTTTCGCCTTCTCCCTTTCCCCTTATCATTCCCTTTCCCCATCTCCCCTTTCCCCTTTCCCCTTTCCCCTTCCCCATTTCCACTTCTCTCCCCTTCCTCGCCCCTTCCCTCAAACCCCTTCCCCGTTCCTTGCCCCCGTCACTTGCCCCATGCCCAACCCCCATTCCCCCTCCCTTTCCCGTTCCTCTCCCCTTCCTCTCCCCTTCCCATCCTGTTCTCCTTTCCCCGTCCCTTTACCCCACACCTTACCCTAATATCCCCCTCCTTAGGTCCCCTTCCATTCCTCTTCGTCTCTCTTCCTCTCCCTTCTCCTTTTCCCGTTTCCTCTCCCTTCACTGGGAGTGGTGGCCTAATCGGTAGAGTGTAGGCCTCGCATGCAGAAGGTCGGGAGTTTGGTTCTCGGTCGAGTCAACGCAATGACTTCAAAATAGATGCTTGTCGCTTCCTAGCCTGTCGCTCGGCATTAATAGGATAGGGCAAGGACTGGTTAGCTCAGTGTCAGGATAATGTGACTGAGTGGAATATCGGGTGATGGTGCCGGCAGCCTGATTTACCAGTGGAGCAGCACTATAAAATCACCATGAGTGTGCACTGTCACAAGTCGGTACCCATCCTAATATGACCTTAGATGTTGGCAGGATGTAAAACTCCAACAATAATCAACCAATCACTCGCTGCCTACATTGACCCCCTGGTGTGAAATACAGGTAGCTTCCATTGCGGAGTCTTTCAGAAATGCCAGCCTCTCCCTCTGTTTACACACCCAGGTGTGCGCATGCGCATGTTAGTCAGCTGGGCGCGGGGAGCAGCGTGGGGCATGCCGTGGGAGAGGGGTGAAGGGGTGGGGGGCTGGAAGGTCAGGCTCATTGACTGACGGGATGCGGTGGCTGCATCGGAGCAGGGGTATCCGGAGTTCGATACCCGGTCGAGACAAACTAATAACACCGACCCCACCAAGGGGGAGGCTAAGGACTAACACGTGTACATATATAAACAATATCCACACTCATAGAGGTTGAATATAAATTCACCAAAATCCAGCAAACGGAAATAGCCCTTTATTGGTGCCGCCATTTGTATACTCCTGTTGAATAATCAAAATCCAGCAAACAGAAATGGGAATCGCTCGTCAAGCTTTGCTACGCAGCAAACAGGGTTGATGACAGTGATTGGTTAATAATAAAGTCGAGAGCAAAACAAATGCCCGCTGCCATTGAATTTGCAGATATGCGTACAGTGCAAAACTTTGATTATATTCAAACGTAATAGAAATAAAGAACAATTTGGCACAAACATGGATGCAAAAATGCAATATTAATTCTGTGGAAACGATGACCGTACTCGATTATCATGACCATGACTTGGGTCACCCGAGCTGCTAGAATTTCAAATCGCGAGGAGGGGTCGGTCCTAAGCATTGCTTATTCATATTAATTGACAATTGTCACTTCCTAGCTTGGCGCTTGGCAATAATAGGATAGGGCAAGGACTGCTTTAGCTCAGTGTCAGGATAATGTGACTGAGTGGGATATCAGGTCATGATAGTGGTGGCCTGATCTCCCAGTGAGGCAGCACTATAAAGTTGACATGAGTGCAAACTGTCACAAGTTCAGTACCTGTCCTGATATGACCCTAGATGTTGCCAGGTGGTAAGACTCCATCAACCAACCAACTCATTGACTGAGGTACTCACGGGTACAGGCAGGTCGGGGGTGAATGTGTGTGGTGTGTCTGTGTGTTTGGTTATTGTTATACACTGGTCCCACCTGCGTCACAGACAATAGCGCCCCAGTGCTTGTAGAGATCACCGGGTAGCGTAGCGCATGGGCACCCACCGTGCAAGACCAATATGCAACCCCCGCTCTCCCCCCCCCCCCCCTCCCTCCCCTCCCCTCCCCTTCCCTCCCGCCCCTCCCTCCGCGCACCTCCCCGCCCCTCCCTCCCCTCCCATTTCCTCCCCTCCCACCCACTCCCCTCCCTCTCCTTCCCTCCGGTCTCCCTCGCCCCCTTCGCTCCTCTCCTCTCCCCTCCCCTCCTCCCCCTCGCCGTCCTCTCCCCTTCTGTCCACTTTTCCTCCTCCCCCCCTAATCCCCTCTCATCACCTCCTCTGACCTCCCCTCCTCCTCCGCTCCCTCCCATCCCTTCCGCTTTCCCTCGCCCCTCCCCTCCATCTATCCCCTTCCTCCCTCCCCCTCGCCTCCCCTCCGCCCCTTCCATTCCCCTCCCTTCCCCACCCATCCCATCCCTACCGCCCCTCTCCTCCTCTCCCTCCTCCGCTCCCCTCCCCTCCTCTCCAATCCCGCCCCTCCCTCCCTACCCCCTCCCGAAGCATGCTCCATCAGTGTGCATCACCCCAGAGCACAGTGCTTGGGTCGACACGGTGCTGGTCGCATCAACGGCGTCACGGATCATTGAACACGGCAGAATTTCCACCGGGCAACCATCGGAGTGTTTAGTTATGTAACCCCTAACCACCCCCTACCTTACCCCCCCTCCACCCCCCTACTGGACCTACTCCGGATACAGTTGGTTATTTGTTGGAGTTTTACGTCCAGGAAACATCTACGGTCATATTAGGACGGGTACCGACTTGCGAAAGTGCGCATTCATGGCGACTTTGTATTACTGCAGACCTGGGAAACCAGGCTGCCAGCACCATGACCTGATATGTGACTCAGTCAACATTATCATAGCTAAACAGTTCTTGCCCTAACCTAATAATGCTGAGTGGCTGGCTAAGAAGCGACAAGTATCAATGTTGTAAGTCATTGGTTTGACTCGACAGGAATCGATCTCCCAACCTTAAGCACGGGAGGCCTGCGCTTTACGGATTCGGCGACGGCGTCCTGTACTCTGGATATGTATCTATATCCAATACATTGAACAAATTATATCATAGTTGTGAAGAGGCATTGCCTATTAACTGCCATTGGATACCATTGGACCAAACCAGGACAGACACGGCAAGTGATATAATGTCGATTTCATCGTCCTCAGCGTGATATAATGCATTGTATATAACAGACACATCTTGCGACGCAGCTGCATATAGCATCCTTAACCAGAATCGCCCTCGTTCTGAGATCAGCACTGGAATGAAAATGGCGGTCATGTATGGATTGGGTAATGTTGTGTTGGCCTTAATGTATTAATGTCTCCTTAGTCATGGATTATTGGTGAAGAGTGGCGAGGAGAGGAAGGTTGCAACGCAGTTGTCAAGGAAACGGGACACACGGTAAGCTGTAAACATTCACCTTTGCCAGAATACAGTCAAGGTTTTGTTTGTTATTGTTTCACATGCTAGCAACACCTAAGGTCATATCAGGACAGGTACCGACTTGTGACGGTGTGATTTCATGGCGACTTCATAGGGCTGCCCTACTGGGAGACCAGGCTACCACAAGCTGATATCCCATTCGGTCACATTATCCTGATGCTGAGCCAACCAGTCCTTGCCCTATCCTAATAATGCCGATTGCCTGGCTAGAAAGTGACAAGTATCAATTTTTAAGTCATTGGTTTGACTCGACCAGGATTCGAACACACGGACCCATGGGTTTGGATTCCCCGATCTCCAAAAACAGGAGACAGACGCTCAACTCATTCGGCCATCGTGTCTGGTCGTACAGTCAATGTTGATTAGGTAAGCCATGAATATTTTAATTGTATCGCAACAGGTGTGGTTGTTGAACTAAGCGGTGGGAATATCTAGTTTATACGTGATGTATAACACATTATACAACTATAAATGCGAAGGGAAGATATATACTTTGCTACTTCCTCCATCGGTGCAGGCGTGGAGTCCCCCCCCCCCACCTCCGCCCCCCCACGCCCACGCCCACAGCTGTCGGGGATTTTTATCTATCTATTATACCTCCCACCTACACTCACTGTACCGCCGAAATGTGTTTATTATATATTCAATTTATTTAATATATCTCAGGAAATTATGTTTCTTGACTAAAGAACATTTTCGTCATTGCCGATACAATGGTCTTCCAGCCAGACAACATTACACTGGAAGCTGCCATACCACAGCTGTCGGGGAGTTCTATCTATCTATTATACCTCCCACCTACACTCACTGTACCGCCAACATTTGTTTATTATATATTCAATTTATTTGATATATTTCAGGAAATTATGTTTCTTGGCTAAAGAACATTTTCGTCATTGCCAATACAATGGTCTTCCAGCCAGACAACATTACACTAGAAGCTGCCATACCACAGCTGTAAGTTGTGTAAGCTCTTTTGGCATGAATGTCAGTGCTCTATTTTACCTGTTTGATCAAATGTATTTTTTTTGTAAACCAATAAAAACACCAACAATAAATAAAACCTTTACATTCTTTAATCGGATATGTTTAAAGTTGCATGGTATGATGACATTTTTTGTATTTAAAAAACAAAACACTTCCCTCAATTTGATTCTATATATCCAACTTAGGTACTGGTGCATTAACTAAGGCTTTGGGGCAGCATATACAAAGTAATCAGTGAATTTATTACCCCATCCCCTTGGGTACCTACTTTGAGACACCCATTAGGCAGGGAGCCACTAACTAATTAGGTCAATCTCGTGACCTTTTTAGTCATACCCTCATTCCCAGTACCATATATCGCATTAGTCAGGTTCCACACTACCTACACATTAATAGGTCATTCCACATCAGGTGACCATCGCGAGATGTGAATTTGGGCCACAACAATAAGACTTTTGACAAGCTTGCTGAAATGATTTTGCATTCTTTCAACTCAAATTGCTTCAAAACTAGCCATTTTCCATCAAAATGACTCCGGAATAATGAATAGTAGGTTATACTTGTCAACCTGATATATGTACCTAAAAAATGATGCAAAAATTCGAAAGCCATCAGACTTATGCAACTTTAACCACTGTATGAAGCCCAATAGTCGGTGTCTACTTTTTGTGCTGGGGGGCGGGGGGGTCGTTAAACAAACAAACAAACAAACAAATGGAAACTGACACTACTTAGTACTACAAAGCCTTCCATTCTCTATCATATAAATATAGGACGGTCCGCATGATCGCGTTTAGATACCTACGCCTTATGACTGATAGTGATACATTATGCAAGGTTCATATCGATTTAGGGTAGTACTGACATGCTAGACGATGCTTGAGCCAAGGTCACCCATATCCGGATCAGGGGCCGGACGAGCCCCGGACCGTGATCCGGCATGGTCTGTGGCGATCTGGCGTGATCCGTGGCTCATCCATAGCTGATCCTCTGTGATCCTTGGTGATCCTTGGTGATCCTTGGCTGGTCCGGCCTCATCCGGGGTCAGCCCCGGATGTTTTAAAATGTTTAAAACATCCGGGGCGATCCGGGGAATGTAGCAATCTGAGCTCGATCCGGCATCATCCGGTATCATCCTGGATCATCCGGGTGTAATCTGGAGTTGGTCCGGATAGTCCGCGTGTGCTCCAGGGGTAGTCCGTGTACCGTCCGGGGCAGTCCGGGGTAGTCCAGGTGTTTTTTAAACCGGATGAGCCATGTTTTAGACACGGTTTAACCCGGACCAGCCCCGGACTAGCTCCAACTAGCCCCGACATAGCCACGGACTACTTCAGGACTGCCCAGATAAGACCCGGACAAGCCGGATGATCACAGATTAACCATGGATCGCCACGGATAGCCCGGTTTACCACGGATCAGCCCAGGATGAGCCCCATTTTTGTATATATATAGCAGGAGCAAGTCCAGGACTGATCCGTGACTACTCTATCGATACACCGGGTAGTTCGGGGGTGGTCCGCCCTCTGGTCCATGGCTAGACAGTGGCTCGTCTGGGTAGTTGTGACAGCGAGCCCAAAAATGACCAAAATAGTGATTTTATCCGGGGGCTGTCCGGGTTGGTCCGGGGGAGTAGTCTGGGGGTGGTCCGGTTAGAAATCCGGGGCTCGTCTGGGTAGGTGTGACTTGGGCTTAAGTTACACATGAATGAACCTACTATTGAGTGGCAACGCCTAGACCTGGTCTTGATCCTCACTCCAGAGAGAGTGGTTCTTAAGGTCAAGGTGGCATTCTCTGTGGCGGAGTGGTTAGAGTGTCTGACTTTTTTCTAGGTCAGACTCCTAATCTGAGGGTCGGCGGTTCGATTCCCCATGCCCCCAGCTCTGCCAATTTGGATTTCCACCGCTGTGTATAACTTACAGCATCATCAAAGGCCGGTTGCTCTCATACCATGTCTATGTGGTGTGGGAGGTTAAAAATCCCTTGGGTCGGTAAAAGTGTAGGCTCGGGCTTTCTATCGACCAACAGTGGAATGAGGAAGACCAGTCGTCTATGACTGAAATTTCCCCTGCTTAAACAACTAATGGACCAACAACAAAAAAGAAAAAAAAAGAAGAAGGTTGGCTAAGTCAGTAAGAGCATTGGCAGGCTTTCTCTGTAGGCACCGGACGCGGTGGCTGAATCGGTAGAGTGCGGGAGATCGAGAGTTTGATTCCAGGGCAAGTAAGTGAGTGACTTGGAGTTTTTACACCACGTCGGCAGCTATGGCCATATTCATGGCCATATTAGCCAAGTCAAATCAATGACTTATAAAAGTGATACTTGTTGCTTCTGAGCTTGGCGCTCGGCATTAATAGGATAGGGCAAGGACTGGTTAGCTCAGTGGCACGATACTGTGACCATGTGGGATATTGGATCATGGTGGTGGCAGTCTGATTTTTCCAGTGGGACAGCACTATAAAGTTGGTATGAGTGTGCCCTCTCACAAGTCGATACTCGTCCTGATATGACCTTAAATGTTGCTGGGATGTAAAATTCCAACAACCAACCATGCGGTTCAAACTATGACTTACAACATTGATACTTGCCACTACCTAGCCTGGCACTTGGATCTAATACCTCAGTGTCAGGACAATCGGACTCTCAATAGAGTTGCTAGGAGTGTGTACTGGTGCTAGTCAGTACCCACTGTGATATGACCTTACATGTTGCTAGGATGTACAACTCCGTGAAAAACCAACGCAATAGACTAGTCCGTAATTCTAGCCGCGCGGTGCATTGTGGGATGCGTAAAAGCAAATCAAACCCGCAAGAAGCACATGGCACATGTTGAAGCAGTGAGTGTAGCTATGGAATCTGTTAGCTTCAGCAGATTTCAGCTCCTGTTTGAAACAGAATACCACCTACAAAAAGATATATATAAAATTAAGATGTTAATCTGTTATGTAGTATTGCATTTACATCAATTTAATCATCATGTCTTATCCCATCTGTTTTTAGATCTATACAAATCTATCATTCAGACTGGTGTTAGAACTATAGCCAGTCAGTTTTACTTATTTTATTCATGTTTTTATTTATATGCTATGGTTAATAACATCGGTAGAGCTAGGAAATTGGTAGGGTTAATCAGAGATTGGTTATATATTTCCTTGAAACAAGTCTCTGTTGATACATTTGACATTTTAATATTCAGTACAAAAATTAAAAATGGTGATGTAAACATCAGCCTGTAACGTGACTGAAAGTGTATGTTTCTTAGCTCCAAGTGCTTAATTACGAAGAGTTGTGTCTTGAACATTTTCATTATATTATTATATTGCATGCATCCATCCATGTTTGTGCCAAACTGTTCCGTATTCTATTAATTTAGAATAAAAGCAACATTTTGCACTGCCGATATCAGCAAATTCAATGACCAGGTACCTTTGTTTTGATCTCGACGCAGTTTTCCGAGCATGTGCAGTCGGAATGACGAACTAGTCTATAGGCCGGGACAATAAAGTCACCAGATGGAAATCGATTTTAGTTCCCGGTGTAATGTTTGTTATTGTTATGGAATATGGTTCCTGTTATCTTTCAAATAGACATGTTGTGAATAATGCAAGTTCTGTCTAGGCAGTCCAAATTAGCGGAACCCTGCTCTAACTGATCAACATGAATATAACCAGACGGGATGGCCGAATGAGTTAGAGCATCCGTCTCCCGTATTGGTAGCTCGTGGGATCGTGTGTTCGAACCCTGGTCGAGTCAAACCAATGACTTAAAATTTGATACAAGGGCAAGGACTGGTTAGCTCAGTGTCAGGATAATGTGACTGAGTGGGATATCAGGTCATGGTACTGGCAGCCTGATCTCCCATTGGGGCAGCACTATAAAGTCACCATGAGTGCACACTGTTACAAGTCGGTACCCATCCTGCTATGATCTTAGATGTTGCTAGGACGTAAAACAACAAACAAACAAAAATTTAATTAAATAAATAAATAAATAATCAGTATGTACATGGTAAGAACCATAAAGGTGCATAGTCCGATGAAATATCAAATTTTCAAAACCAAACCAATTATCTAGATTTGATTTTACATATCTAACTTAGATACTGATGCCCTTATTAAGCATTTGTTTCTGCGTAGAAGGCAAAACTGAGTCAATTTAACAGAACCTGTTACTGCAGAAGTCTATGGTGTCAGAGTTTTGGCAAGCTTGCAAAAACTAATTTTCCATGTTTGCACTCAAAATATCTAACAAGTTTACCATTTAACATAAAAGTAACTTTGAACTAATGTAAAGTAGATACTAGTGATCGCTCTAATATATTTATCTCAGAAAATAATACAGAAATTCAAAACCATCGGACTTTGCAACTTTAATGACCTGGCATTGAGAATTGTGATATACTCCTACATAATTGGTTGGTTATTGCAGTGTTACATCCTGGCAACATTTAAGGTCATATCAGGATGGGAAACGCCTTGTGACAGTGCACACTCACGGTGACTTTATTAGTGCTGGCCCACTGGAAGACGAGGCCGCCGGCACCACAACCTGATATCCCACTCAGTCACATTATCTTGACATCGAGCTAACCAGGCCTTGCCCTCTCCTAATGATGTTGAGGGCTAAGCGAGGAGGCGGCAAGTTTCCATTTTGTAAGTGTATTTGTTTGACTCGACCTCCCGACCTTCCGGACGGGAAGCCTACGCTCGACCGATTCGGCCACCACGTCCCGTTTCTCCTGAACAATATGTATATATATATATATATATATATATATATATATATATGTATATACAGTAAAACCTCCCTAATCAACCATCTCCACAGATCGAACACTCCGGTATATCGATCGCTTTATTTGGGTCCCAACAATACAAAGTGTCAAGTAACCATATTCTAACTCGCTCTACCGACCACCTCGATAAATGGACCACTTAAAGTTGGCCCCAAGGTCGGTCAATTTAGAGAGGTTTTACTGTAGATGTATATATATATATGTGTGTATATATATGTATATATATATACATATATATGTCTCTTTTGAAGATTTATACTGCCTATCATGGATAAGTCTGAATAGACTTGTTTTCACCATTAGACAGTTTGTCGATAGAAAGCCCAAGCCTACACTTTTACCGACCCAAGGGATTTTTAACCTCCCACACCACATAGACATTGCATGAGAGCAACTGGCCTTTGATGATGCTGTAAGTTATACACAGCGGTGGAAATCCAAATTGGCAGATGTGATGGCATGGGGAATCGAATCACTGACCTTCAGATTAGAGTCCAACCTAGAAAAAAGTCAGACACTCTAACCACTCACCCAGAACCGAAACCATACATAGACAACCAACCACTCATTATCATAGTCCATTGCCATAAACTGAAGACACATGTAGTCACTCTGGCTGGCCCAAAAGACCTACCTTGTTTATTAAAAAAAGAACAAATTTCAGCTAGAGTTTTGGAACCAAATGCGCCCACTGGAGGGGATAACCATTGGACGCTGGAGAAAGCGTGCCAAACCCCTACCTTGGAGCAGGCTGGCTGCACACCAGGCTGCTG